>BQNB010014134.1:0-75746 GCA_026074375.1 Tanacetum coccineum | reverse complement strand
GGAATGACTTAGATCTATATCCATTTTTAACACGGTATCGGAAACAAAGGGATTGTAAATACTTAAATCATTTAACTGTGACTTTATGAAAGTACACTCAGATATTTCTGGGAATATTGGCGTGTTGCTAGACGCTTACCAATGTTGTTAATATTTATTTGTGACATGTCCAAGTGGGAGCTGTTGGGATATGTCCATATCATAAATAAATATACGGCCAGAAATATGTGAGCCTATGGGGGCACACGCGTATACACAGATGATACGTTTATTAATTTAATTAATATATTTATCGTATATTAATTATATTAATATACTTCACGAAATAATTAAATGGTCACAACAAGAAAAGAAAAAAAGAGGGGCCAAGTGTCGTTTCTAGCAAACAAGAAAGGTGTTTGAGCATAACTTGAAGAACAAGTCTTAAGGATATATATATTCCCCTTGCCTTATCTTTAAGAGGGACGATATATATAATATACCCAAACACCTATGACACGATATAATATCCCTTAAAAGGTTTCAGTTGATATCTAACATCCTAAAAAATCATTCGCATGTGAATCTGTTCTTTAGATATGATTTCAATATATCATGTACATGCATGTAATATCAACATGCACATGCATACATAAGATGTTGAATATTGATTCTTTATCCTTTGTGGTTTGACGATATTTGTTGTGGGATACAATCGTGTGACAATAAGAACAAAAGTAAGTACATCGTGTTCGGTTGTTTTATTCGTGAAAGAAGGACTAGCATCATAACGTATCTCAGTGACGTGTAGGTATGCACACCATAGATGTTATCTACTTTGGTAACTTAATTAGTTTGCGTGGTATTCAATTTATACACATGCGTATATTCAAGACGGTGTATTCGTTAATTGCTAAAAGGTACACACTTTCTTGAACCCTTGTTAATTACATATTCTATACGTGTTTATCTTTTCCGCTGCGTACTCATGATATGTTTAATTGTTAAATTAGATCGTAAAACCCAACACTGTGTATAACCGTTGATGCAAAACAATAGACATGACAAGACATTGTAGAAAGTAATGTGAGTTTGGTGGTAGTATCCAAAAGGACCATGACCATATCCTGTCAAATTATTTACTCTCTTTTGAAACACACAAGTAAGGTTTGAGTGAACCTATGTTAATCAACTTTATAGTTGTTACAAACTTTCAAGTACTTTTAATTGTATATTAATCCATCATCATATCCTCTCTCACTCATACAACCAGGATTTACATGCCTTTGAGTCAAAATATTACAATTTACTTTTGTGTATGAGATATGTTATAAAAACACTCCAAAAAGACCATTAGTATCCTCGATGTTTTTTAATTTTTTTAATTTTGTTTATATTATAAAACTGTGAAACGAAAAGTACGAAACACAAAATATAAAGTTTAACAAGTCAAAAGTATTAAACTGTCAAAAAGTATAAAACACAAAATGATAAAAACTGTTGTTTTGTAAACAGATGGTCAAAACGGGGTAGAAGGTCAAAATATATGTACTTTGTGTAAGCCGAAAGTAGCAATAGTAGCACCCTTTGTGTATTTGTCTCATCCAAATAAAATTAATAATGGTTGTTTAATTTGTGATTAGTAATAGTAATGTTAACCCTTTGAAACTAAAAAGGTCAATGTGTGTCTTTTAACTTTTCATCTGAAATGTCAATGGAGAGAGAAGATATCTTCATCCACAATGGAGCCGGAGAAACAAAAGCTGGGTGGAAGACTGTTCGAAGAAAATATAAGCGATAACCATATCAACATAAAATCACAACTTCCTTTTTCTTTACGGATATCCCACAAAATGGGACTGAAACCACGGTATGGAAAAGCTTCTCAAAACTCGGTCAAATCTCATACGTTTACTCAAAAAAGACATTGAATGGGAAAACCTTTGAGTTTATGCATTTCATCAATATTGAAAACCCAAGACAATTTGAATTAACCCTCAACTTTCAACCATGGCAACCACCAACTAACCATCAACATTGTACATTTCCAAAACCGTAAACCTGTCAAACATATCTTCCCACCTCAAACCACCACTAATCGTCACCCATCTAAACAACCACCACCAAAGTACTCAAAAAAATCCTCAACCCGCCACCAGCTTTCATCGAAAAACATATGCCAAAACCCTTAATGTTTTTTCACCATTCGTACCATCATCTTCTCTCTATATGTGATGATAATGGACTTCCAAATACCCGCATCGAATACGTTGGTGGGTTCCACGTCCTCATAAAACTCGAACGCAACACTTCCTTTGAAATCGTTCTTTACAAATTCTCCTTTACCTCTTACTTCAAAACCCTTAAACCATGGGATGATAAGTTTCACCTTGATAATAGACTTGCTTGGATCTCCATCGAAGGGCTACCTCCTCAAGATTGGCATGAAGCTGCTTTCTCATGTATCGTCGGGGACTGGGGTGAGATTGTTTTCCCAGAAAAATGCAACCCATCATGTAACAACCTAGTTACTGGAAAAGTTTGCATCCACACTAAATGTATGGATGTAATCCAACATACCTAACCCGTCATCGTGGATAATACGTACGTTTGTATTAGGATACGGGAGCTAATAGGTGAACACAACAATATACTTCTTAACAATACCAATGTTGAGATGGAAACAACTGATGATGAAGATGATGGGCTTTATGATGACGGGTCAGAGTTTGAACTATTCCAAGGTGATCCTGAGGATGAAGGTGACAAAAACTTTCTTGGCGAGGGTGGTTGGATAAAAGATGATGACAACAACTGCAACTCATGACCCATGAGCTCCGAATTTTCAGGCAGAAAACAATTGTTAACCGAAATCGAACATATGCATGAAAGGTCATCATCAGAAAATTTAAATTCGACGGACATGTGTAGGAGTCAACGTGAACCAACGGCTTCAACACATAATGAGAATGTTGATAATAAACTTTCCTCACACTTTGTCACACAAACACAAATGGGGAATAATACATAAAATGTGTCAGTTAATGTTGTTAAAAACAACCTATCTTAACCATCACGTGATAAGAGGTATGTGTCCCTTAGAGAGAAAGGTGCGATGACGAGCTTGCTCGCCATATCCGAGGTGGCAGCTCGCCACAACTTGCAATCATCCCGCCACGACACTAAGGCTCTGTGCCATTTATTATTTTGCCGGGGAAGTGAGGAGCAAAAAGACAAAATTGTTTGAGGTTTATTTATTCTTTTGTTTGTTGGGTGGGGCCAAATGAGTAGGTTGAAACTTGTTATAAGCGAAGGGGTATTTTGAAGTGGGAGTGTTAAGATGAGGTGCCACCTGATGGGGCCCAAATGATGAGTTTTTCCTCCTCACCATACCTTTTGCTCTTATTCCCAAGGTTGTTAATTTGGTGGATTTAGATCCTACTTTTCCTACACAATTTAATTAGCCCACTACCCAAAACACCTCTCCTAGTTTGGATCTCCCTGTTAGTCCACACTACAAGCCCAATATCAAAAGCTCCCACCGAGCCAAGTAACCCACACTTCAAACCCAATGAACCGTGCAAAGTTTATGCATGTAACAAACAACAAAAAAAAACAAATTACACTCCTCAGCTCCTACTCCTATTGTGACAAAAAAAACTAAATTCAGTTCCCTTAAGCTCATAGATTCTACGAATGGTATCCATCCCATGTTCTAAAAGCTATAAATCCCAAACCTTTGGGCTCTTTCGTTGTGCGGTGCAATAACAGAATCATCAATAGTGAACCAACCCACTCCAATGAAAGTGTAAACGAGGTTTAAAAAAATAATAGAAGTTGGCTCTATCCTTGGGTACAATCTTGGTGGTAGAGAAGTAGATGTTTCTAACATTATCAAAAACACTAGTGACAATATTATGAACCCGTGACTATTGGATCTATTAACGTCAATGGAGTCGGTGCCGCTCCAAAGAAAAAATGGGTCCAAAAACTTTGCCAAGATAATCATCTTAATTGCATTGGAATTCAAGAATCCAAAACCAACAAAGTGGATACTAATTTAATTCATTCTTTATGGGGTAATCAAAGGTGTGATTTTGCTTGCAAATGGTTCTTTGGGTGGAGTTATAGCTATATAGGATGATACTTTATTTCACAAACACAAAACCATCCACAATGAAGAGGGGTTTCTTGCCATTTTTGAAAAATGGATAAAGATTAGGGTTGTTTGCTTGATGATTATGGTATATACCTCTCAAGACTTAAATAAAAAGATCACACTTTAGAATAAGATTTCAAACCTCATCCTTAGTCATCAAGAGATGGCCATTATTTTTGGTGATTTCAATGAGGTAAGATGTCAAAATGAAAGGCTTTGAACTATTCTTTATTAGAAGGGCGCAGAGTTGTTCAATGACTTCATATACAATTGTGATCTTGTTTATCTTCTAATGGGTGGCAGGAAGTTCACTAGAATGAACAAGTATGGAACTAAGTTGAGCAAGATTGATCGCATTTTAGACACTCAACACTTTCTGTCCATGTGGCCTAACGCTCAACTTATTGCCCTTCCACGCTATCTTTCGGATCATTGTCCCATTATTATCAAAACCTATCATGCCGACTTCAGCCCCATCCCATTCAAGTTTTACAACTCTTGGCTCCTTAATAATGAACTTGGCACCATTATTACTCATTCTTGGTATGCACCTCTGAACCGTCGCACCATTCACCCGGCTACCACTTTGAAACATAAACTTCAACTATTGAAAAGTCACATTCGTGAATGGCGTACTGATATGCTACAAAATGAGGCCAATAAAATTGGCAAAATTCTAAATGAAATTCAGCTTCTTGACTTAAAAGCTGAATCTAGTGGGCTGTTAGATCTTGAAATTCAAGAGCGTCTTGATCTATTGAAACATAAAGAAGAGTGCGAGCATATTCAAAGACTTGATCTGTTGCAAAAGGCAAAAATAAAATAAACTATTGAAGGTGATGAAAACACAAAATTCTTCCTTGGTATGATAAACATCAAATGTTCAAAATCAATAATAAATGGTATCTTTGTGGATGGAACTTGGGTTTTGGATCCAACCACCATAATTGAAAACATTTTCCACTTTCACTAGATGAAATTTCAAAATTCGCTCGTCAACCGACCTACTTTCAGTAACATACTTTTTAAAACCCTCCCCGATCAAGATGTGTCCCTCTTTAATGCACCATTTACGAATGAAGAAATTAAAGAAGCAGTTTGGAATTGTGGATGTAGTAAGTTTCCTGGTCCTGATGGGTTTACTTTTAAGTTTATCAAACATTATTGAGAGATTATTAGAAGTGAATTTATTGAGATGGTGAAACGGTTTGAAATTGAAGGTTTTCTTCCTAGAGGTCGTAACTCCTCTTTTATAGCTCTTGTACCTAAATGTGAAGACCCACTTCTTATTAAATACTTTTGACCCATAAGTCTTATTAGATGCCAATATAAAGTCATCACAAAACTCCTTGCGAATAAACTTCTTCAATTTGTTAGTTCCGTTGTTAGTGGCGTTCAAATGTCTTATATAAAAGGGAGACAAATAATAGACGGTCCTCTCATGGTCAACGAAATTATCTCTTGGGCATAAAAAAATAAGAAGCGACTTTTTCTTTTAAAAGTGGATTTTGAAAAAGCTTTTGACTCTCGTGATTGGGGCTTCCTTGACAATGTCATGACACAGATAGGTTTTAGTCAAAAATAGAGAAAGTGGATCAATGGGTGTCTCGGTTCGGCACATAGCTCGGTTATTGTCAGTAGATCCCCCACCAAAGAGAATTGAAAAGGGGCTAAGGCAAGATGACCCATTGTCACCTTTTCTTTTCATTATAGCAATGGAAGCTCGTCACGTTATACTTGAAGATGAAACATTGAAAAACATATTTGAAGGGGTTAAACTGGGGTCAAATAACATAGATATTTCTCATCTTCAATTTGTCGATGATGCTCTCATTATGGGAAAATGGTCTATTGACAATGCTAAGAACCTTTGTCGTATACTGTGATGCTTCCACTTGGCTTCCGGCTTAAAGGTAACTTTCTCGAAAATAAAACTATTTGGTATTGGGGTATTGGATGTCAAACTAAATACGTTTTCCTACACGCTTTTTTGTGAACCTTTGAAACTTCTTTGTGTGTACCTTGGCCTTCTGATTGGGGCCAACATGAAAAAAAGTAACAATTGGAAGCCAATCATCGATAAGTTTCACAACCGTCTCACGTCTTGGAAAGCAAAATCTCTTTCACCACGTGGTAGACTAACACTTCTCAAATCGGTCCTTGACGCTCTTGGCACTTACTACTTCTCTATTTTCCAAGCCCTTAAGTGTGTTTTAACTACCTTGAACAACTTATACACAATTTCTTTTGGGTTGGCACTATAGAGAATAACAAAATTTCTTGGATTGCTTGAAAAAAAGGTATGTTTAGAACCAAAATTTGGAGGGCTTGGGATTGGAAGCCTTAATTCTTCAAATATATCCATGTTGGTAAAATGGTGGTGGCGATTATACACGGATAGAAATGCGCTCTGGTTTCAAGTGATTGTGTCTATTCATGGCTTATATGGTGGTATTGATTTGGAAGAAATATCTTTGAATCGGTTTTCCCTAGTCCTTGGAAAAATATTTTGTCACTAAATTGTAATCTTCTAAAAACCAATATTGATTTGCACATGATTTTCAAGAAAAAAGTCGGTAATGGCAGTATCTTTAGATTTTGGGACGACATACAGTTTGGTGGTAATTGCTTAAAGACTACTTTTGCTAGACTTTACTCGTTGGAATCAAACAAGCAGTGTCTCATCAATGAGAGATGTAGTCTACTCAATGGTTCTATTCACTTTACTTGGGCTTGGAGGCGCAATCTCAGGCCGGGTCAGGTGGATACTTTTATGGGTCTCCTACAACACCATTGCCCTTCTCCTATTGATGATCGTTGGGACTTCACACTTCACCACTGCAACATGTACTCTGTATGTGTGATGAGAAAATATATCGACTCTAGATCCTTACTCACGGAGGGTAATAAGACCAGATGGAACAAATATGTCTTGATCAAGATCAACATCCTTGCATGGAGCTTGATCAATGATAGACTTCCTACGCATTCAAACCTAGACTCACATGGTATTGATCTTCACTCCTTGTTATGCCCGATTTGTGATGACATCATAGAATCTGCTCAACACCTATTTTTGCACTGCAATTTGGCTTTTGTCAGTGGAGTTCAGTTTTTAAATGGTGGAAAGTGGATAATGTGCGTAATACGCTTATGGACATGATAACATGGGTTGATTCAGCAAACATTCCTCCTGTGGCTAAAAACATTCTGGATGGGGTTATTCTAACTACTTTTTGGGTAATTTGGCACTACCGTAACAAGATTTGCTTCGACGAAAAGCCATCGCAAAAGGATACCCTCATGAATGACATCAAACTTTTTTTTTCTTGGATTGTTAATAGGTCTAAAACATTTCTACCATTATGGCTTGATCGGCTAAATGATCCTATGTCTACTTGTAAAACTTGTTTGTAAATTGTTTCTTCTTCTAGCTTCTTGCTAAAAAAACACTTGAAACTAAAGGAAACAAGTAATTAACATATTCTCTGTTTATGTTTTTTATTATATAATTTAACACGAATAAAAAATAATAGAGATTATCGTTTAGAAACAGATATTCGTTTGCCTAAAAAACAACCTAATTTTATATAAAATAATGCTTCGTAAGCAAATACATCTTTGTTTTTCTGTTAGTTACTTTAATTTCAAGTATATTTGGTGGAAAATAGCACCTCATAACATCTTTCATACAATAAAAATACAATTTTTAAGCAAATATATCAATACACTATTATTAGAAAACATTTAAAGGATAGTAACGACATAAACTTGCGCTACAAATCCTCCTAATGGACACTACCTCCTAATGATAAATGATCTTTTAATTTGTAAAATGATCAATGTTGAGTGTCCATTTAGAGAATTTGTAAGCAAGTGTTTTAGAGAATGCAAAACTATCACATAAAATATGTAAGGATAATAATCCAATGTCTACACGACTTTTCCACCCGGTTTGATAGGTGCAGTCATCCACACTCCACTAAAATTACCAAATATATTAATTGTTTCGTATCTAACTTTATGGCTTCAACCGTATCGTAAACGTTTTCGAAAATGATCATTTAATGTCAACGTAGCTGGAACTTGTTTTGACGTGAACACAGAAATGAACCATTTTGACCCAAAATGATAGAAATCAAAAGAATCAAAATCAAATTTAATTAATCATCAAAACATTCATTCTTGATTTTGAAATCATGTAAACCTAACCAAGACAGCGATGAAGCAACAAGAATGAATCATTTTATACTAAATTAAAAATGAAGAAAAAAAACAATTAAGAAAAAAGTTATAAAGAATTAACTCTAAGATATTATAACTATATGAATGACATGACATTATGAAATGCAAACGTTAATTTTCTTTCTAGTAGTACTAGCAGGGTATTCGCGTATTGCGGCGGCGGGTACCCCGTGATTAAAGTTTAGCCGTCACCAAAATAAGAATGATAAACTGATCAACCGGAGAATAATAAAAAAATGATCCTAGTCCGACCCGGTTCACTCGTTTAAACCGTTTCGCCCGATTATCTCCGTTTCGTTTTCGGACGGTTTTTATTAGCTAGCCGAACCGGTACCCATGATCTGGTCCGGTTTTTAAAACCATATGTACCACTAACTTGTTAGCATACTAGACGAGTACCTGTGCGTAGCACCGGTAATTTCTAGCTGCAGATAATTAACGATATAAATAATATCTGCAGAAAGTACACGTAAGAGTTGAGAAGTGAAAGTGAGGGTATATTGAGAGATAGTTTTTTGTTGTAAAATAACATTTGTATGGGGAGATATGAAATGGTTTGTGTGGATTTATATGGTGGATGCGGTTACACATTTTTAATAATTATTATCGATAGTAATGATTTTTAACAGTTACACTTTTTAATAATAGCAAGGTACCCGCGCAATGCGACGGCGGGTACCCTTGGACTAATTTTGTGACGAGCAAATGTTTTTCATTTATACGTTTTTTCTAACAATAACTTTACGAAAGAATGACAATTTTCAATTAGAATAACTATAAACAATAACAATGCAAACTATTTAATATCCAAATAAACATAAGGTTCGGATTAAAGAGAGTAGCATAAGTAACATCTTTGATACATAAATTAAAGATAGTCGAATGTCCGCGCTTAGCGGCATCGGTTTATAGTTTCGAGAATTTACGATTGCGTTGATATTTGTGTGAGTAGTTTTTAGTCTAATCTTGTCTGAATTCGAATAAATCATGCCAAGCCCAAAGACAAATTTTAGTAAAATTTGACACTTATCAAAATTTCAACCCATAAATTCGTGTAGGATCCAACAAGAGCCGATTTATTGTCTAAATATCCAATACCGGTCCAATGCAAACATTTGAGATATATATTAAGAATCCCTAATTTATCTCATTTCATAAACCTAATACGCTTCGCCACACATAACCACAACCGCTCCCTTTTCTTGTTTCTTTCATACGCAGCCAACAACCTAAAAATGAAATGATGGGATCTTTCTTGTTCTTGTTCTCCCTTTGAGCACGAAGGCTTTCTTGATCGTCCATTCCATGGTAACGAGGCAACCTTCTTGGGCTCATAACCAGGGACGGAACTTGAACACATTTGTCGAAGGGGCCAAAATATGAATTATATATTTTAGGGGGGCCAAACTATAAAACCTTAATATTTTGCACAACTAATGACTAACACTATATAAAAATGGTACTTAAGAGTAAACTTTTTGGGGGGCCACAAGCCCCTTGGTCTCAATGAAGTTCCGTCCATGCTCATAACCATCGGACAAACTATAATGATATGTTAAAATGGTTGTTACAAGTTTTTTAAATGGGCTATATTATTTGGCTGTTACATGTATACACAATTATGTGTATGAAGTGGATTGTTACAATTTGAATGTTTAGCTCATGTGTTTAGCAATGAAATGGTGGTTAGTTTGTTTCCCCATATTGTGATTGGACTGCATGAATCGGTTTAGCATATTTACGAACGTACTTTTTTTTCTAAATGTTTGTCTCTATGCTTAAGAAAGGATTAAAAATGTTCATCCTTTGTTGTTCAATTTGGCGTTTAAGTAGTGCAAAGTTTATGTATTGATTATACTGAAGAATGAAAATAGTAATGAACGCTCGTTAGGAGTTGATTTTGTCAAGGATGAAAATAGTAACCATTGCTCTTTTCGAGTTGATGTTCTGAAAGATGAAAATGGTAACAATTGCTCTTTAGGACTAAATGCAGTAAAGGATGAAAATAATAACCATGGATCATCAGGACTAAATGTCGTGAAGGATGAAAATAGTAACCATGGATATTCAGGACTAAATGTCGTGAAGGATGAAAATAGTAACCATGGCTCATTAGGACTTGATGGTGATTCAAATGATAGGAAAAGTAGTGATAGTTAAGAAGATCCTGTAGTTGCTCCGAAACAAAAAGACATTAAAGTTGTTTAAGTGATTCATGCTTTAAAACTTGCAAATAACGCTGGAAAACGTCTCAGAATTGACCATTAAGAGCGAGGATGCTGTGTTGGATTCGAATATGTATTTTTTGTGTTGTGTATGTTTTTATGTTGTCTTTTATACTAAGTATGTTTTGGTTGTTATAAGTATGATTTAATTGACTGTTACAATATTGTAGGGCTGTTACAAATATGGATATAAAGACATTTAAGTTTTTAATTGTAACTTATAATTATGTTTATAGAAATTTTAAAGACATTTAAGTTTGGTCAGAATTTTCTCTTAGCAAAATTGATTTCCTTATTATTGAAAAGTTTTTTACTTAGAATTTTAAGACTTCTAATTATAGAATTGGTTAAATGCTTTATAAAGTATTAGAGATTATGTGTATATATCATTGTACATTTATGTAATGGGGGTGTTTTAATAGATTATTAATTATACTTGTATGTATTAATTGTAAGGTTTTAATTATGTTTGTATGAGTTGTACAATATGCATAGATGTGGTAACATTG
Source organism: Tanacetum coccineum (assembly GCA_026074375.1). Lineage (NCBI taxonomy): Eukaryota > Viridiplantae > Streptophyta > Magnoliopsida > Asterales > Asteraceae > Tanacetum > Tanacetum coccineum. The sequence continues at coordinate 64,629 of BQNB010014134.1, read as the reverse complement.
CTATCTTAATTATGTTTGTATGTTTTAATTGTCTAATTATGTTTGTATAAGTTGTACACTATGCTTATTAGTGTGTAAGTTGAAAATTCAATATTTCAAGATTTCATGCATTTAATTTTCAACATTTCCTAATAGTTTTTCAACTTTCAAGATAATCTCAAATTTTCTTTATAAGTAGTATAGAAGTATAAATAAATTGTATGAATTTTTGTATGTTTTATAATATTGTAAAATATTTTAATAACATGTATTTTTCATTTTGGGGTATTTTAAAAATAAAATTAATTAGGGTGTTTAATACTTTAATTAGTGTATACTTGTAACATATGCTTTATAACACGTATTAATTAAAATTAAATTTAGGAGTGGTTTTTAAATATTTGTACCATAAGCTATATAGCATGTAATACTTAAAATTTATAAAATGATTGTAATATTTAATTGACTTGTACAATAAGCTTTTAAAATTTAAAAAATTATTTAATGAGGAGAGAGATACCAATATCTTTTATATATAGTATATAGATATATTACAACAAAATGTGAATAAATCAACTGAGTCCAAAAATATGTAACTGAGGTTCCTACGGGTATGAAAAAGCGTGTGTTGGATATATGAAAATTCACCATATATGAGGTGTTTGTCATGCTTATTTGTTTTCTTATCTGATTTTTTTAAGTAGAAGTACAATTTTGTTTCCAACACTTTTTCTTTTCAGCTTATTTTCAAATAGAAAACTAGTTTTTTGCTGGTAGGTAAATCACCATGTCTCAAAATATTAGAGGAACTGCCGCTATAAAAGGGTAAGCAAATATATATACTCATGTAGCAAAGGTTCATGGACTGTGAAAGGTCCAATGAATTGGGGTCCAATAGTAAAAATTACGAGGTTCAAAACAAGATAAATGGTCTGGCCCGATCCAAGACAGTTCAATTCATTTCCTTGAACAAACCAACTATATTTCTGACCCTGTTTATCGATTTATACAGGTACTTGTGTTTCTCATATAAACTTATTATTACATTTAATTATTGAAAACCCACAAACAAACTGGTTATAATTATTGAAAATGTGTTTCTGGGAAAGCCCTTTTTTTTATAATGCACATAACGTGTTTGATGTTATGCCTCACTGAAAATTTTACAGAAAATTAGTGTAGCTAGCAATGTGTTTTATTGCTCTGCCATTTTGGAGCATTATGATTCGATATAAGAGATTAATTCCGTGGTTATATAAAGCAGCTCTAGTTTAGATAAGAAATGATTCAATGCTTATGGCTATCCTTTTTTTATTAACATAACTAGTAAGTTGCTAAATACTAGACTCTTGTTTTGTGTCAAATGTGTTGTTTTTAATTTAAGTTTAAGTCTTTGCCCTACAAGATGTTGTAAGCTGAAAATAACAAGGCTTCCCAACTTACTATCAATCTTTCGTTAATGAATTTGATATCCCGTAACAACTCATGATACCAACCCCGTAAGCTTTGAACTCATATGTTCAATTAATTGTCGTATTTCTGCTCCTATAAAAATCTTATGTTCAATTAATTGTCGTATTTCAATCTTTCGTTATGAAATCATGTCTCACTTTGAACTCTTATGTTCAATTAATTGTCGTATTTCTGCTCCTATAAAAATCTGTGCCACTCTCTTTTATTGAGTTGTAAAGAATAGGAATAATGGGGATGTTTAATATTATGTTTGCAGGTAGGAAAAGGAATGTGTGAGTAACTCAAGATGACAACGAATTCTGCTTCTAATTGCTTTCGTGGTAAGTTCTTTTAGCTTCATTTGCTTGACTAATTTCAACTAGTTTTCCAGTAGCATGCTTCTAACTGCTACACTTTTACAAGATCAATGCTCGAATATCGTACTTCTTTTGTATCTGCCTATCTCACTATTAAAAGTCAGAAATATATGGTTTAAGTAGATCAAAGTTATTGGATCCGTTAAGCCAAATAATGCATATGATGCACCAACCAAACGTTTTAGTGAGAAGTCTAAAGACGCTCATATATAGTTACTTTTATGAAAGATATAGCATATGTTGACTTGTCTCCTTAGTAAAGATCATCCTTTATGTAGATGGCTCGAAAGTCTGTATACTTCATTTCGATATCCACATGTTTTTTTTGTCATACAAGGATCTAGGAAATCTCATTCCTCCAATATTAATTATGCAATCCCAAAAGTTGCATCTTCTGCTATTATTTCTATTTCTTGTGGTTGTTTATGTCACTTGCAAGTTCGAGCACTGTTTCCATGCTAATTGATGTTCATCATATATCCCTTTCAAGTCTCTGATTAATGGTGCAACCTTTGGAATTCATACCTAAACAAACTCGTAGTCTTTGTAACTAGTGGTTACTTGTATAACTTAAGATATGCTACTTCTTTCGATATTAAAACTCTATTTGGTAAGCATAGTCTATTTTTATTCTATGATATCTGTTATAAGTTTTTCGTGTTCTGAGTGTTGTCCTATTATATGCATGAAACAAAATCAACTAGCTGGACGTTCATTGTTGCGGGTCATCAGCAATGTGTCGCCAGGAATGCTAAGATCACAACTTGGCTCAGGTCTGATAATCTATTTGAGAAAGTGTTGACCCAATCATTCATGAATGGGTCGATTTGGTTTATGGTTTTATCTTAAGTGGGCCAATTGGGTAAAAATAATCAAATTGAAAGGATATAGGTCAAATGGGTAGAAACTAGAAAGTCACCCAACATTTACTTTATGCATCAAATATCCAAAATTAATCTATTCAAAAAATATATAATTTTTATTTCAATTAATTTTTTTTTTATAATCATATTGCCACGGTATACATTTGCTTTGCATAACCAAGTCAATTGGTTTATTCAATGTAAACATTTCTTGATTTTGATGTGGGCAAAACGAGTTATGTGCATACAAGCTTTGAAGGGGAAGAAAGGAGTCGCATCAGTGAAGGAGGCCCAACCAGGCGGAAAAGTAAAGAAAGGACAGGTGGTGTATGGCGTGGTTGTCCGAGCTGCCATGCAGAAGGCTCATTTGCTTGACTATATCAAGCTGCTCTCTGTTAATTCTCCAATTGTTCTCATTGATAGCATGTAGGTGTTAACCAGTAAATCTTTAGAATAACCGAGGGTTGTCTTATTGTACATTGATTTTTATTTGCTGACAAAGTTCGTCGCATTTTGCTTCTATAACCATAAGATTTGCCATTTTAGCGATAATAAATCTCTATCTGTCAAGCATAGTCTCTTTTTCGTGTTCACTCTTGCGGGGCCTCAGCAATTTGTCGTCAGGAATGCCAAGATCACAACAGGAGACCTGCAATAGTTTCTTGGCTCAGGTCTGCTAATCTATTCGAGAAAGTGTTGACCCAATCATTCATGAATGGGTCGATTTGGTTTATGGTTTTACCTTTAATGGGCCAAATGTGTAACTTTATGCATCAAACATCCAAAATTAATCTATTCAAAAAATATATAATTCTATTACAATTAACTTTTTTTCATAATCATATTGCCACTTATACATCTGCTTTGCGCTATTCAAGTTAATTGGTTTACTTCACTGTAAAAAAATATCTATATTTTGTCTTTTACAGCAAATAAGGACTTTCATACAAATGAGGTCCAGTCTGAAAGTGGTGGACAACTCTGGGGCAAAACGAGTTATGTGCATACAAGCTTTGAAGGGGAAGAAACGAGCCAGGTTAGGGGACCCGATAGTCGCATCAGTGAAGGAGGCCCAACCAGGCGGAAAAGTAAAGAAAGGATAGATGGTGTATGGTGTGGTTGTTCGAGCTGCTATGCAGAAGGGTCGGTGTGATGGGAGTGACATCAGAATTTATGGGTGGTAATCTTGCTCAGCATATTGCATGAGGTATGAATCATTCTAAGCTTGTTCTTACATCCCTGTTTACTTTTCAAGACACAAGTAACATCAGAATTTATAGGTGGTAATTTTAACCCAGTTACGGCTTTCCCTTGGAATTATTATTCTGGGTCATTTTTATCTCTAGTAGGTTTAAGTGCCTGAGAGCTTAATGGAAACAGGGCAATGGGTCAAACAGGTCGAAAGTTTCTAAATGTAAATTAAATGCATAAACCTCCTCATTCATTTAATTCAAAAACTTAGATTATTACCGAAGTAATCTAATTATTATAATTTCGGAAGACACTATTTTTCTATCGAAAATTTTGCAAAACAGTCTTTACCTACTCGATTATACTAACCCTTACGGCCTTACCTAAAAAGGAGTTTGTTTGGACGAGTTGCACGACTCCACTTCTATTAAAACTAGATTAAAAATGGCCAAAACAATTCAGTTTATGACAAACTAGCAAAGAATCCCGCAAGATTCCTTGCGGATTGGTCTGCTAGAAAATCTTCAAACCTTGCGAGTTTGGTTTTTTTGCAGCTAATGTGATGATGAACACTTTTACGGAGCAACCATGAAAGCGCCTTGAAATGGAGCTCTTTTGATGCAAAAATTTAAGCCTCGCAAGGTAGCAAGGAATCTAGTGGGGTTCATGGCTTTTGTTTTTCACAAACCTGTTTTTTTTTTGTTAACCAGTTGCCATTTTGGCTACTTTGATGACCAATTTTCCCATAACATAGAGGGATGACCCACCGAATAAGATTTAAATGATTTGTTCTTATTGTTTTGTGTGTTTATTTATTAGTAGGCCTTTTTGTTTCTTTTCTAGTTAGCATCATAACTGAAGGTATGGTCTATACCTTTGGTATCTTGCACCTTTTATCCAGCTACTCCAACTAGATAGCATAGCTTCTTACCATGATTATCGGGACATCTGCAAATTTGTTCCCGTTTATCCTTTGACATTTAACAAAGTTGATAACCAGTTGATACGCAGTTGCATTATTGTGTGATAGATGTGTGTTATTATTACAATAATATGACCAAATCATATAAAGACCACCTAACTTATGGGCCTTATTTCGGCAAAGCCCCTATGATTTTGGTTACTTTCGTAAGACTAAGATCTACAACTACACCCGTTAAGCTCAAAGGGACACACTTCTAAATTTCACAACTTTAATAACAAGAGTTCTCAAAGAAAAACATTCTCATATTAAACAAGAGTACTTTGTTCACGAAATACATTATACATGTTAATGTGTGCTTTTACATGACTTTTGCGTTGGATGTTTTGTTGACTGCAAAATTGTTCTCCTTTCAGGTTAATTTGAGTTGTCATTTGGACCTCTCAAGTAAAGATTTTGAGTTCATTGCACATTGATAAGTGGTAAACTTTTGGGAATGCTGGAAGGGCCGGAGATAAAGTGTAACCTTTGAATGAATTGTAGTTAGGTAACTTCATGTTAAAAGAATGATATCTATCACCTATTACCTATGATATTATGTTCCGTACATGTTTTATGTGCCATATTACCCACCTATTTGTTCTTAATCAGCCGAAAGTAAAAATGTTGTTCCCAAGCAATGAGGAGCTAGATAAAAGATACCAAGTAGCTACCCAAACGAAACAAACAAGTTGATGAGTAGTAGCTACCAAACAGTTTGCCAATATAATAGTCAATGATTTGTACTTGTATACATTTCATCAAATAGTTGGTATGTTAAACGAAAAGCCCATCTATAAACAAAAGTCACATGGACTACCACGACCAGTCAGTTCTACGATAAGGCTGACTAATTAAGCTCAAGCCCCCACCATGTTGTGTTGGAATTGGGAGGCCTTGGAGCATACTTAAATCTGCTTCTTGTTGTATATCTTCATCACAAATTAGTCTTACAGCGCACTCCTTCACCTCAATATCTTCATTATTCTCTTCAAAACAAAATGTAACAAAATTCTTTGCTTCCTTCCATGCCCATGTAGACCTTGTATAATGCAACCATATAATATATGAATCTTGGGTTCCTATCACCTCCTTCTTAAAAAATTCCTTAAAGACATGTCGAAAGTATTCTTTTGTGATCATAGAAGCACCATCAAAGTTCTTTACATTGTACCCTTTATAATTGCAAGCCTTATTTCTCTTAAGAACAACACAAGTTCCATATCCCCTAAACTTATCGTAACACCAATCTAGCAATTCAACCTTTACCTGATTTTTCGTACTTCTATTTGTAAACCACACTGGAATGCTATTCCCATAATACATAATTTCAAGATGAAAATGGGACAGCATATCAGGATCATAATAGGGTCTTCCTTGCAAACGGAAGAATTCACATCTGTTAGTCTGGAAACCCACATACCCAAGGAAAGCAGAAAGCTGGTGAATAGCGCCTTGGGAAGTTATAGATGAGTCAAGGCACCGAATCTCCGATATAGACCCCTCGCTATCAATGGTAACATTCTTAAACAGCTTTGGACAATTTCTGAACTCATTATACGTTAATGGGTCTTTGGATGATCCCAACGCTTCTCTTAAGGAGGTGCAATCAGATGCATAAATCTTCCATATGCTAGGTGGAAGTTCGGGCAGCACTTCCAGCTTCTTGCAACCATCAACATAAAGCCCTTCAAGATGAGAAAGTTGACTCAAACTTCCAGGCAAGATAGTAAAATTGTTCCCTTTTAAGTTCAGATCCACTAGACATGATAAGCCTCCAATGCTCTCAGGCACTTCTATTAGATTGTTCCCTTCCAAGTTCAGATTCTTTAGACATGATAAGCCTCCAATGCTCTCAGGCACTTCTAATAGATTGTTCCCTTCCAAGTTCAGATTCTTTAGACATGATAAGCCTCCAATGCTCTCAGGAACTTGTTCTAGATTGCAGTAGCTGAAATTCAGAGACTTCAACATATGTAAACCTGCTAATGATGACCATACTGATCTTTGGGGATGTTGTTGTTTACTTAGTAGACCAAAAGGAGCGGTGATCGAAGTCCACCATCTAGGTTGTATCCTCCCTTGGCCACCGAATGACAATGATTCAAGGTTTATTAGAGAGGATACAAATGAAGGAAGTTCTGTAATGGCAGTTCTGTCAACATGAAGCTCCGTTAAGCTTTTGATCCGACCCAATGCTTCAGGAAGTTGGTCGACTTTTAGGCACCCTGTTAGTTTTAACACAACAAGCCTCTTGAGCATTCCAATTGAGGGATGAACGCTAACCAAATTCACACAACCTTCAAGGTTTAGCTCTTCGAGATATGTAATGTTTGAGAAATCAGGGGTAGTTGTTAGGTTACAACAGTACCTTAGCTTCATTATTTTTAACCTTCTTAAACACTGATATGAATAGAAAAAAGATTAGCTCTTATTATCTCTAGGTGTCAAACACGAACACATGTATGAACAAGTAAATACCTTTGGTGTTGTCCAAAGTTGTCTTATGTTGCTGTAAGAGAGGTCGATGGCAACAATGTTTTGTGGATAGAAATTTGAAGGTAAGTACTTGAAAGGGCATCCATGCCAACAAAACAACCTTAGCTCATTCGACAAATAATACAAACTTCCTGAGTACTTCACATTGTAGCCCTTCAAATCCACTCTCTGATGAAAATCTGCCTCAGCATAAATTTTCAGGATCCGCAAATTTTTCATAAGTGCAAAAGAATTAGCATTTATGTGAACGTTTTGACTAGATTCCCTTAACACAAGGACTAGAACTTCAATTGCTTCAGTCATTGGCACCTGGAAAATCAAGAACATGTAGCTTCATTAGGATATTTTGCTAATACTTTAATGTAGAGAAAAAAATAATCATACACTACTTACCTTCTTTTCACTCAATACATTGTAAACTTCAGATGAATTCCACAATCTCCTCTGTTTCCTGGTCATGATAGATTCTTCATGAATGATTTCCCTTGCCATTGCTTGAATCAAGTCATGCATTTGAAGTGAATTATTTCTTGAGATCGTGATTAACGACTTATCAACTAGAACTTGTACATTTGTATCTGCAAAAAAGTTACAACCATCTAGTACGCTTGCTGCAAAATCACGATTTACTCCAATGAATGAACATGCAATATCAAGTAAGATATTTTGCTGATGGAGGTTTAGCCCATTGTAACTTAAACGAAGCACTTGTTGTATCTCTTTATTAGGATGTACTTTGAGCTGATCCAACTCACTAACCCACTGACCCATAGTTTTTCCATATAAAAAACGACCCAAAACTATGAGACCTAGAGGGTGACCTTGCACATATTTCACAACTTCCTCGGCAACTTCTTTGAAGCCTCTAGAAGAATCTTTCGTCTTAAAGGCATACGAACCAAAGAGCTGAAGAGATTGATGCTCATCTAAAAATTTCATGTCATGGATTTCATCCACTCCATGAGACCTTAACAACTGTTTATCTTTACCTGTGAAAATAATTAAACTTCCGGGGCAAAACCATGTAGGTGAACCCGCTAGTGAATCTAACTGCTTATGATCATCTACATCATCCAAAACAACCAGAATCGTCTTACATGTCATCCTTTGCTTTATTACCATAGCTCCTTCAGCAACACTTGATATCGTCAGATCTTTTGTTTTCAAAATCTTACCAATCATCTTCATCTGGACTTGCGTTAGGCCTTGTTGTTTTTCAACTCCTTGGACATTATCACAAAAGCAACTACCGTCGAAGTGGGTGTGCATCGAGTTATATACAGCTTTGGCGAGGGTCGTCTTTCGAATTCCGCTTACACCACATATTCCAATCATGTTTACCTTATTTGACCCAAAGAAGCGTGACAAATTTAATCCATCTAAAAGGATATCTACTCCAACAAGGTTCTCACCAACATGCAAGGGTCCATCATGTAACATTTTGAATATGTCATTGGAGATTTTATTGATGAATTTGGACTCAAACCTGTTGAAAAGGCAAGTACACGTTTTATTAGTTTGGAAGAAAGCAATATGCAAACAAAAACAAAAAAAATACACAAAATAAGAAATTTACCCATTTTTCATGTCCTGAAGATCCCATCCAGACAAATCAGCTGCCATGGATAACGTTTCTCTCCATTTATCCACCTCTGTTTTATTTGAAACTTCATGGTTAATGAAAGCTTCTGCATAACTCCTTTTTTGTTTGCGCACCACATCAGGCTTGGCATCATAAAAGATAATCCGAACCTCATGTTTTGGATTCTCAATCTGCTTGCACTCAAATATTTTGACAAGTTCCCTCAGACACCATGTTGAAGAAGCATAATCTTTGGAGAAGATAACTATCAAAAACCTCGAGTCTTCAATGGCTTTGTATAGATGAGGAGATAACTCTTCTCCTTTAGGCAATTCTCTATCATCTCTAAAAGCGTGGATTCCTTTTTGCTTGAAATCATTGAACAGATGATCCATGAAATTTTTGCGTATATCTTCACCTCTAAAGCTTACAAAGACATCATATTTCCATCGATGAGGAACGGACGTAGTAGCCATTATCAACAATGAGATTGTGCTGCGTTTGTTTACAAATACAGTAAAGGTTTTTAGAAAATGTGAAAATAAAGTTGAAACGATGAATTAGTACCAATTAAGAATCCATGACAAAGAAGCATAAAGGAATAAAACATGTAGACAGGACAAAGATGCTAATTATATATATATGTTACCAGTTAACTAAATGTAGAACATATGAAGCAAAAGATAGGTAGTGACTGAAAACAGTCAGCAATCTCAACCAAAAACCACAACAACAACACGAATCTAAAACTAGAATGATTCTAACTTACATATCAAAGGACCAAACCCGTCATACGAACCCAACATTAGTATAACTACGATCACTCAGTATAAAGACCGGTGAAAACCCGACCATGACATTAATTTTTATGTTCTATATAATAATACTCTTTTTGCTTCGTTTTGAAATTCCCCATTATATCCGAACAAATAATAATATTAGATGGAATAATAAAAACTTGTAATGTTTCAAAATGATAACGAGTAACTATAAGATATGCAAATACAAAAATCAAACAATAAAAAGTAACTGAAAAGAGATTAGTGATGACTTACAATGAATGCGATCAAAATGGAAGTCTTTGAAATGAATGCGATCAAAATTGAAGTTCCATTATTGGAGTTAGAAATAGCAAAAGGCAAAGTGGTTGGGTTGACTCCAAGTCAACTTCAACATTTTAGAAATTAACAAAGGTCATTAATTATTTATGTTTGTCCAAAATAGAGTGATATTATATTACTACTACTGAGTAACAAAAATATGAAACTTTTTGTCTAAAATACCAAGTAGGAATGGTCTTTCAGAAATAAGTATGTTTAAATGAACTAAAGGGTGTTTGTCTTAAAGGTTTAAGACCTAATTAGCTTATTTAGTCAAAAATAAAGCATATTTAATTGTTTAGATATGTTGAGCTTATGTGTTTATATGAAAGCGTTTTCATCTATCTAACATTTTCTTAGCTTATCTGAGAGGACGAGGACGTGTGTTTATTTGAGGAATGTCATAGCAAGAGAAATTTTTTTTTATATAAAACGGGCAAATGGGTTAACCGAAACCCGGTTTACCTATTCAACTTGTGTAACATATTTTATTTGTCAACCCAAACCCAAGTATATATACGGATAAATAGGTCATGTTCGGGTTATGTGTAAATATATTAGGGTTGTTATAGCTAACCCAATTATTTATATTGGTCAGGTCCGGGTTGAAATTTCTGACCCGCCAACCTGTCAACCCAAACCTGCCAACCCAAACCCGACTCAAATTGCCACCAAATCTATCCATTAATAAGCTTATTAAATCGGGCAAATGACATAAAAAGGTACCCTATTAAGGGTCATTTCCAATGAAAGTATTATACTTTTTTTTTGCATAAAAAGGTACCCAACTTATTCTTTTGGCCAATTTAAGTATGGGCAAATCGCATAAAAAGGTACCCATCTTAAGTTCAATGTCAATTAAAAGTACACATCTTTTTTTTCTTCTCAATTTAAGGTATCAATTTTTTTTTGCAACGTTAGACAATTAACAGGTTTTTCGGTTACATTTCTAGCAATCGTTATTTTATTATTGCATCGTTAGTCATTTATATGATTTTGTTGAGATTTATTATTTTTTTATTAAAAAAATTAATTTCGAAAAAATAATAATTTTGAAAAAAATTTTAATTTCGAAAAAAAATTAATTTTAAAAAAAATCGTGCGGGATCTTAAGGTTTTTCTCAGTGTGTTGGTGAGTTAATGTAACCAATCGTAGAAGGGATCCCAATCTGAATGATCACCACAAAGAAGAAGAAGATTAGAAGCATTTATAATATAAGGTATATAATTTTTATAAGAATTAAAAGGGGAAATATATTTTAAGTTTTAAAAAATGTAGAACCACCACACAGGGGCAAAGCATTGACCAACCCTCCTCCACCATCCTTGTCTCCACAATCAAGGGGGCAGGTTTCCCGGGTTTTGAGATAATTGATTGGTACTGAGGTTACTAAATGTCAAGAGATCACATTTATTGAAGCAAATGGAGGGACGAAGGTTGGTAGGGTATGGGGTGTAGGTTTGGAATTCATGGCCTGACTTTATGCTGACATATTTTTATTCACCTAATATTACAATACACGCGTTGAGTTTTACAGTGTGTTTGATGTCGGGGTCGCGAAGGGTAAAAGGTTGAAGAGAAATAGATTGTATCAGAATTTGAGTGTATTTTGTAAAAATAAAAAGGGATGTTAGTTATGCGAACATTAAGTCATTGGGTGGAAGGGTGTTGATTAGTTGTTTGCATGTTTTTTTGCGGAGTGGTTTGTGGTGTTGTGTGGTGTTAGGGGGGCTGATACTTGTGTGTTGTTTTAGCCATTCTGGATCGATGGTGATCGAAGATGGGTTGGTGTTGTGGTTGCGTTTTTTTTTGTCAAGGGGTTATTTTTAATTGGTTTTTTGGTTAGGTGGGTTGTTAGTATATTGGGTGTGGGGTTTTTTTTGGTGGGGTTCTTGGCGTTCGTTATTTGGTATTACTTAGTTCTGTTTGGTCTTAATTTCTTTTGGTCTCTGTCATTCTGTGTGATTTTTGTAATTCTGTAAGCGTTTGGTCTTTAGTGGTCGGGGTTATGGTTTATGTTTTCGAATACAGGTAAAAGGTATCGGTTGGAGAGGGATGGGATAAGTAGTTTGTGTAGTTGTCGGCGGGGAGGGGGCCGGCGTTTTGGATATTTTATGCCCCATTATTTCCCCCGAAACAACAAATTTTATTATATTATTATAGATGTACGGAATAAAAATATAATCTTGTTAATGTTTCAAATGGATACAAACGTAGGATCTTGTTTGAGTAGGCTAATTTATTGTTACTATTTTTGTCAAAACAATTAAAATAAGTATTGTTTAATAAGAAAAATGGATGACCCTGCCTGATAAAGGAATTTGGGGATTTTTTTTGAAGGGGGTTTTGTGTTTGTGGGGTGTGTTTTTTGGGGGTGGGGAGGGGGTGGGGTGGGATAAATTTTTGTTATAGTGTTTGTGTTGCTAGTGGTGTGGGTTGTCCCTCGGCGTTCTCTCTGGGTATGAGCCTGATACACGACACAGGTACATAATTGGGTTATGTCACGTGGGGTGGGGGTTGGGGGAAATGGGGTGGGGGTTAGGGTTGGATTGACGCGTGGGTGCTGATTGCAGATGTTGGTTAGGAGTGTGCTTTTTTGGGGTTGGGATGTTTTGTCTTGGTGTAGGTCTAATTTTGGGATGGTGGGCGTGGGGGGGTGTTTGGATGGTGTAGGGGGTGATTTAGTGCGGTGGAGTTGGCTGGGGGGAGTGTTGGGTGGTTTTGGGTGTGTGGGGTGTTTGTTGTTACGGAGTGTTGTTGAGGGTGTTTGTGGTTGTGTTTTGTTGGTGTTTTGGCCGGGTGGAGAGTTGGGGGTTTGTGCCTTTTTAATTTTGGGGGGTGATTGTTTGGTGGGGTGTGTCTTTTGGTGTGGGGTGTTGTGAATTTTTTTTATTTTTTCTTTTTGTGTTTGCCGCGGGTGTTTTTGTTTGTGTTTTGTTTGTGCGTGGTGTGTCTGGGGCTTGGCGGTGTTTTTTTGTTTAGGGGTGTTTCGTTGTGGGCGGGCGGTGGGGGTGTTGTAGTTTCTTGTTGTGTATAGCGGGTGTTTTTAAGGGGGGTGTTTGTGTTGGTGTTGGGTGGGGGGTGTTTTGGTTGTGTGTTGGTTGTTTGTTTGTGTGGTGTCTTGGGGTGGGTGTTGTGTTTTTGTTGAAGGGGGTGTTGTTGTTCTTTGTGGGGGGCTGATTGGTGGGTGTTTGTTTGGGTGTTTGTGTGGGTTTGGGTGGGGTGTTTAGAAGTGTATGTTACGATTGTGAGTGGGTTAGATAGAAAAGATTAGATGTGGTTAGTCTTGGATTTAACGTGTTTGTTGATGAAGGGACTGGTTGACTGTTGTATGAGTGTGTCTCCGTTGATATAGTTGTAGTGGAGAGAGGCTGTTTTCTCGAAATAGGGTGAGATGGTTCTATTTCATATTTTAGGAGGTGGTTAGATTGGAGTGATTTATAGGTGTGGCGAGTTTAAGTTTGTGATTGTTATGGGTAGGTTAAGTATTGTTTGTTTTTTTGTGTTTGATTGTTGTACATGTTTTGTGGTGGTTATTGTGGGCGGGTGACGGGTGTAGTGTTTGTTGTTTGTATTGCATTTAAGGGTCTATTTTTTTTAAATAATATATATACTTTTCAGTAAAAGAAGTAGAATTTTAGTATGTTGACTTATACATATATATCTAATATAAAAATTATGTAGGAAAGAGAAGTAGAGAAAGTTGAATATAAATATTATATAATATTAAATATATAAAATAATTAATTATATAATTATTCAAATGGAGCTATAATTGGTGGTTTGTGGGGGGGGCATTTTACTGTGTGTGTGGGGTGGGGGGTTAGGTTGTTGGGATTCAGGCTCTCCTGGCGTGCGAATGGGAGGGGGGGGTGGGGCGGAGGGGGGGGGGGTAGGGGTGGTTTTAGTGGTTAGTCGGTCTTATAAAGTGGGTGGGTGTGCAGTTTGGCGTGAGGGTGGGTTTTGGTGGTGGGGTGTTGTTGATTGTGGGGGAGGGGTGTTGTTTTTAGTGGGGTGTTTGGTGTGGGGGGGGGGTCTCACCTTGGGGATTAGGCTCTGGGGAGTTTGGTTATTTGGGAATGGTCTGGTGGATTTATTTTGTTTGGTCCCCCAAAATAGAGGTAAGGTTGCAGGTGATATGGACGTGTGAGCGTACAGTGTGAATATTATAATTATACTACGTATTAAGAGACGTAAGTGGTAAGTCTGTTTACAAAAATATGAAAACTTTTTGTCTCCCTCCCCTTATTACCTGGAGGAATAAGGCAGGATATTAGGATATAGAGAAATGTGAGGAATTGGTCTTTAAGAAAAATTAATGTATGTTTATTTTATTTTGTTCTTGATCCTATAGGCGTTTGGGGGGATAGTATAGGTTTTTATGACATTAATTGGGATGAGGCGTGAGGATTTTTTTTAGCCATATGATTGTAATTGTTTAGATTTGGTGAGCTTTTATGTGTTTATTTGAAGCGTTTTTTTTTCTATCTATCTTAATTTTTCATTTAGCTTATATCTGACGAGGACCGAGGACGTAGTTTGTTTGTTTTATTTGAGGATTGTCATAGCAAGAGAAATATTTTTCTTTTTTTATAAATCGGGCTAAAAAATGGGTTTAACCGAAACCCGGTGGGAGATTGGCAAAAAATGGGGTTAACCGATTCCCGGTTTACCTATTCAACTTGTTGTATCATATTATATTTGTCAACCCAAACCTAGCTATATATTCGGATAAATAGAGATAATTAGGTATGTGCGGGTTTAGGTGTTAAATATTATTAGGGGTTGTTTGTTATAGGCTAAATCCCAATTTGGTTTTTTTGTCAGGTCCGGGTGGTTTGAAATTGCTGTGACCGCCAACCTTTTTGTCAACCCAAAAACATTGGTGCCATGCATCCCAAACCCGACTCTTTGGATGAATCCCATTTCTATCCAGTTAGTTGCTTATTATTCGGGCAAGGCAAGGCCAAAAATGAATTTATTAAGGTTTTAATTATCCTTATAATTAGGGTCATTTCCAATGTAAGTATTATTCTTTTTTTTTGCCATTAGATATATTTTTTTAGGGTACCCTAAACCGTACCGTAACTTAATGATGTCAGTATTGGCCCCCAATTTTGTAAGGGTGGGTCGATTGTGGATGGGGGCCTTTACATATTGCTGTTTTTGGGTGTAACTGAGTGTTCTGCTTTTGGGGCTTGGTCTTTAAATTAGTGGGATCATATTACGGTGGTTTGGGGGGGTGTCGGGATATGTTTGGTTGCTTTGTGTTGTCTGTGCCAACGTTTAGACAATTAAAGGTTTTTCTGGTTTTTACTATTTCTTAGACAAATCGTTATATTTAGTCATCTCGCATCGGTTTTAGTACATTTATATGTTTTGTTGAGATGCATATTTATTATTTTTTTATTAAAAAAATTAAATTTCGAAAAAAAAAAATAAATAATTTGAAAAAATTTTAAATTTCGAAAAATAAAAAAAAATGTAACTTTTTTAAAAAAAATTAACCAAAAATTTTTATTTAAAAATAAAAAAATTTTTATTTTCGAAAAAAAAATTTAATTTCGCGCAAGGAATGTTTGCAAAAATAAAGTTTTTAAAAAAATTTTTTTAACAATAATTTTTTTCTAAAAAAAATTTATTTTGAACAAATATAAATGCAAGATCCGTTACACTTTTTGGATTTTTTAAATTTTTTTTTAAAATTGTATTTCAAAAAAATTAAAAAGAATTTCGGAAAAAAAAAAATTTAAGTTCGTAATTAATATCAAAATGTTAAAAAATAATTAATGTTCGTAAATGATAATTTTTAAGAAAAATTAAATTAAAAAAAAAAAAAAAATTAAATTTAAAAAAAAAAAAAATTTTGGTTAAAATTTTTTTTTCAAAATTAAAATTTTTTTAAATTTTTTTTTGGTTAAATTTTTTTTCGAAATTAATTTTTTTAATCAAAAAAATAATAAATCTCAACAAAATCATATAAAGGACTAACGATGCAATTAGAAAATAACGATTGTTAGAAATGTAACCGAAAAACCTGTTAATTGTCTAACGTTGCAACCAAAAAAAGGGATCGATACCTTAAATTGAGAAAAAAAAAGATGAGTAACTTTAATTGACATTGAACATAAGATGGGTACCTTTTTATGCGATTTTCCCTTTAAGTATTTTCGTTAAATATTTGACGATCACCCGCTACCACCACCACCAATCATCATCGCCACCACCAAACCTCCCCACCACCCAAGGGTAATTAATCTTTAAACATGTGGATTGACCTCTGTTTCAAACTTGTTTTCCAAATTTACTGTATATACGAAAATTATACAAATGCACAAAACACTTATGTGTTGTGTGTGCGTATACTTCTAAATGTCAGGCTCTTTACGAAATGCACAAACAATGTCAAGAATGAAGTAATCAGAATAGAGCTTTTGATTCCATAGAGTACTGCTCAACATCAATCCTTTTAACTTTCTTTATATTTATGGCTACATTATTATTCCCAGACGCTAAGTATTACAGGTTAAGACTAATCCTCTATCTGAAAATTACTACTATGACTCGCAATATCTAAAGTTTTTGTTGGTCATTGTGTTTTTTTGTTGGTAAAGGGTTTCAATTGTAAAACTTAACGGGTGATCGCTAAATATTTAACGAAAATACTTAAATTGGCAAAAAAAATAAGTTGGGTACCTTTTTATGCAAAAAAAAAAAAATAATACCTTGATTAGAAATGACCCTTAAATTAGGTACCTTTTTATGTCATTTGCGCTATTAAATCCCTTGTAGAGTTCATTCATAAGCACGAGTTGCCTATAAAGTTATTAGTCACAAGCCTACGTTTATACCCAAATTGTAAGATACATTTTTTAGTTCTCGTAAAACAACTCCCAACTACTATGTCACATAAAATTTTGATCAAATTTACAATATTATCTCATTTGAAATTATTGTTAAACTTTTTGTAAAACACATTTATTAATTAATTGAGGATTACACTAGCATTCTGATAAGATCAAATAGGAACCTTCCTGTGTTCTTCAAGTGAACACGAACTCCAGCAAAAGAGAAGAGAAGAGAACTTGATAAATCCAATATGCCGATTGGTGATTTCATTCATCCTATAAATACTTGTAAAATAAGTTTATCAAATCCTAAAACAAAGCCTAATAATACGATACTAATGTTTATCAACCAATGAAACCAAACAAACTAAATACTATTTTAAATCCTCATCATCCTTATCTGCAACCAAGTCTTTAGGCTTTATCCATCACGAAATCTCGTTGCCATTTTGGAGCAACAGACCACTGGTGGCTGCGTATCATTCTCCTCTTCTTCAAATAGCACCTTGTCCTTAAGGTGAAAATCAGGGTAAGCTAGTTTGAATTCACGTAGGCCTTCCCAAGTTGCATTTTCTGGTGAGCTATTGGTTCACTGTACCACAACCTGAGTAGTCGGCTTCCCTCGAGATAACACACTTCTGACCCCACAGATGGACAATGGCTGCTCGATAAGACTGCCCTCCTCAAAGTCAACAGGCAACGCATGAACTCCTCTAGCTTCTACCTCTCTGTTATACCGTCGTAACACCGACACATGAAAAACAGGATGAATTTTATTGTTTCGGGTAAAATTAACCGATACGCCACTTTACCAACGCGTTCGCTGACCTCAAAAGGTCTATAAAAATGCTTTGACAACTTGTTAGAGGGCCGTTTAGCAACCGAAACCTGTCGGTAAGGACGCAACTTGACCAACACCTTGTCTCCCACCGAGAATTCCACCTCACGCCTTTTTTGATTAGTATTAGTCTCCATCCGATTCCTGGCGACTGCCAAATTGTCTTTGAGGTGACGGATCAACATGTCTCGTTCCACCAACATATCGTCAAGGGCTGCCAATTTAGATTTTTCGGGTGGATATGTAATAAGAGAAGGGGGTAATTTTCCATATAAAGCTTGATAAGTTGACATGCGGATGCTACTGTGGTAGCTTGAATTATAACAAAATTCAGCCCAACCCAAGTATTAGGACCACTATTGAGGTTGCTCCGACACTATCCCCCGCCAATACTGCTTCAGCCCCCCGATTAACCACGTCCATTTACCCATCCGTCTGCGGGTGGTAGGCGGTACTATATTTCAATTGAGTACCGCTTAGTTTGAATAAACTACTCCAGAATTGGCTAACAAAAATCGCATCCCGATTTGACACCACCGCCTTAGGGAACCCGTGATGTTTGACAACGATATCCATGAATAACTCAGCCACTCGATGAGCATTGTAACTAATGGGAAGTGCGCCAAAATAAGCATACTTAGTGAGCCTATCGACCACCACAAAAATCACCGTGAGCCCTTTAGACATGGGCAACCCTGTGATAAAATCTATAGATACCTCTTCCCATACCGCCTCAGGAATCGGTAAGGGCTGAAGTAATCCACCAGGAGCCTCGGTGGAATACTTTGTCTGTTGACAAACCAAACAAGTTCTCACAAAATCATCCACCATCTTCCTCATACCCTTCCAGTAAAAAATAACGGATAATCCCACCATCATTTTCTTGGTACCACAATGCCTAGCACTCTGTGTCTCATGAAACTCGTTGAGTAGCGGAAGTTTAAGCTTAGAATGGAGACCTACATAGTAACGATCCTGAAAAATTAGCAAGCTATCTTAAACTCGAAACCCCTCTATGACTTTACGTTGTTATAGCCGTTGAATCAAGACCGACACCTCATCAAGTGTTCGGTGTTCTTCCTTAAGACTCTCTAACAACCCGCTATTATGTCGGCTAAGGGACATGAATGCTCCTGCCTCGAGATCATCCTCGCTATGCATGCGAACATACTGTTGTTGAACCGGAGTTTGGATCACCTGTTGCATTAACTCTTTAATACTTTTATGGTCAGTGCGTATTAAGAACCGTCGCCTGATCAAATACTGTCTCCACTTATACACCGCCTCGACAATGGCATACAACTCCTTTTAATAAGTGGCTGCCAGCTTCATTCTTGCACCTAATTTACGACTAAAGAAACAAATAGGTTGACCCTTTTGCAATAGGACAGCCCCTATACCATCACCGGACCTATCAGTCTCGACAACAAAAACCTCCTCAAAATCTGGTAGGATAAGGACTGGTGCTACGGACAACTGGTACTTTAAGTCTACGAAAGCCTTGTGTTCACGTTCCCCCCAACGAAAGCCGTCTTTTTAGAGCAAATCGAATAGAGGGGCAACTAAGGATGCATACCCTTGAATGAAACGCCTGTAATAACCCGCGAGTCCTAGAAAACTCTGCACCTGTTTTTGAGTTTTAGGAACTGGCCATGTTGTTACAGCTTCGACCTTTTTGGGGTCCATTTCCACCCCCTGCCCTGAAATAATATGCCCGAGGTAATCAAGTGAGGCTGCCTCGAAGACACATTTGGATCTTTTCACATAAAACTGATATTCCTGTAAAAACACACACTACAAGTGCTCAACATGAGTTGTGAGAGATGAGCTATAAATTAATATGTTATCAAAAGAAAACTATAACAAACTTGCGTAAATAAGGAGAAAATATACGATTCATGGTGGCTTGAAAAGTCAAGGGTGCGTTCGTAAGCCTAAATGGAATCACGAGAAACTCGTAGTGTCTGTCATGTGTTCGGAATGCTGTCTTATATATATCCTGGTCATGAAAGCGGATTTGGTGGTATCCGGCTTGCAAATCCAGTTTAGTAAACACAATCGCTCCACCCAATTCCTCGAACATCTTATTAGATGTAGGTATGGAAAACTTATCCTTGACGGCCACAGCATTTAATGCCCAATAGTTGACATAAAAATGGTAATTTCCATCTTTCTTTTTAACCAATAAGACCGGAGATGAGAAAGGGTTGTGACTAAATCGGATAATTCCTTGGTCCAACATCTCCTTGACCAACTTCTCCATTTCGGTCTTCTGGTAATGAGGGTAGCGGTATGGGCGAACATTAACAGGCTTGGTATCTGGAAATAAATGAATTCTATGATCAATTATCCGATGTGGTGGTAGGCTAATCGGTTCTGCGAATAGTTCTTGGTACCGATCGAGAAGTGCATCAATTTCTGGATGGATCAGTGTGGCTGTCTTGAAAGTAGTGACATCGTCTTTTGCTTGGTCAGGTTGTAGTTTGTGTATCTCATACACATCGTAGATTTCATCAGTGTCCAACAAGGCTTGCATCTAATGGAACCCAATCTTCTTAAACCGTAACGCATCATCCCCTTTTAACATATGCTTCTTGTTGTTGATCGAAAACTCCATAGTCTGGTGAGCATAATCGTAGGTAACCTTGCCCAATTTCTGTAGCCACTGGATTCCAAGTACCACCTCAGATCCTTGCATAGGAAGTACAAATAAATAAACAATAATAGTGAACCCTTGCAGCGTGAGAGTGACCTGGGCACACACATGATCACAGAGTAACGTTGCTCCACTCCCAATGTACACCTTAAACGGTTTGGTAGGTGTAATCGGTAACTTCAATTGCTCAATCAACGAAGGTTGTACAAAATTATAGGTGCTACCATTGTCAATCAATAAATGTACCACAGTTGACGAAATCGTTCCCCATAATTAAAGGGAACGAGGACTGCCATGCCCAACCAACGAGTTTAAACAGGAGACGTCGCCGGTCTCAAGCGAGTCATCTGTGCTCTTCTTCGGACGACATCATTAACATATATTTCCCAAGGCATTTGTGCCCCTTTGCCCACTTGTTATCGTAATTGAAACATAGCCCTAAGTTCATACGTTCTTGTCTTTCAGCGGTTGAAATCCATTTAAACAGAAGTCGTTTAGGCATATTTCTAATTGGTTTTAAGGCTGGGGATGGTAACAACGCTTGTTGGGCTGGTTCGCCTTTTGCTGAGATGGATCGAGCAGGTGAGCCCTGCTGTCTAGCCTAGGTGGTGTTGGTGGACGAACTGGAGTTAGCTGGTATGGTAGTTGCCCATTGGTCACCGAAGCAGGCCTTAGTGATGCGGGCTAAGGCAAAAGCATCGCCTAAGGTAGATGGTCTAGAGATCAATAATTCTCGTTGGATAGCAGGCTTTAGGCCCGATATGTAAAACGAGATGAGTAGGGTTTCAGAAACGTCCGTTACCCGATTTATGAGTTTTTCAAATTCACTCTGATAGTGTGCCACCGTCTCAGTTTGTAGGAGCTTGGAAAGCGCTCCTTGCGGGTCTTCGTACTTCGAGGGTCCGAAGCGATTTCGTACACTTGTAATGAATTCCTCCCATGTGTTGATGGGGTTGTTACGAGTCATCCAACAAAACCATTCGGATGCGTCGCCTTCTAGATTAAATTCGATAATCCGAAGACGCTGCTCGTTTGGAGTCGCATGAAGAGTAAAATACTCGTTAATGGCAAAGATCCAACTTTTCGGATCAGAGCTCCAAAACTTGGGTACGTCAAGACGCATAGATCAGGGAATCCTATCTCGGTCACCGCCATCGTTGCCATGGCTATTACCCGTCAACGCCAATGTGCGAGTGTTCTGTAATTCATGCGTCAAGAGCTCGATCTGATGAGTAAAAGAATTGGCTTGTTCTTTTAACAACAAGCGGATGGCGGTTTTGTCCATTGGCAGTGAAAGCACCAATTGATAAGATCAAATAGGAACCTTCCTATGTTCTTCAAGTGAACACGAACTCCAGCAAAAGAGAAGAGGAGAGAACTTGATAAATCCAATCTGCCGATTGGTGATTTCATTCATCCTATAAATACTTGTAAAATAAGTTTATCAAATTCTAAAACAAAGCCTAATAATACGATACTAATGTTTATCAACCAATGAAACCAAACAAACTAAATACTATTTTAAATCCTCATCATCCTTATCCACAACCAAGTCTTTAGGCTTTATCCATCACGAAATCTCGTTGCCATTTTGGAGCAACAGATACTCTTCCTGTATGTCTTGGCCCCTCCACTGTCGTCTGCGTATCACATTCTTTAAAAAGTCGATGGTAGTAAACCGATTTAGTTACATTGTTCTTCAAGTGCATCTATTGTGGCCTATTTATCATCTATATAAAGAACAACGGATGACTTTTCTAAATATAAAAACTTGAAATCTTCAAACATAAAAATGATAACACAACTTAAAATACCCTTTTTATAGATGGAAATTTCACATATACCCAAACATGCTTTAACAACATTGTACATTATGCATTCATATATATGAAATTATATATATACTCAATTTTGGGAAAGTACGACGTCGTTTTATTATGTGTAACAAACTTGGCCCATATTGTAGGAAAAAGCCCAGCAACAACAACTTTGTCCCATATTGTGAAAAAGCCTAGCAACGAAAATTTTGTTGGGCCAGACCCAAAATCATTTAATAATTTTTTTTACGAAACGTACCCCCAAACTACTTGACAAGTTAAAAAAACAACCTTAAACTTTTAGCTATCTGTGGCTTTTTTTACAAAATAAACTTTATTTATCAAATATGCAACGTGTATCTACCGATTCATTCAGGAAAAATATACCGGTCAAAAGCTCTTCACATTGCGAAGAAAATAAGCTCAATATTATAATGCTTCTAATATACATACGATTTCATAAAAAATGTTGACTTTAATATATATTATTTTTTTAAAAACTTTCCGAACAGACCTTAATCTACATAATAACTTCTAAAAAAAATCACAAGAGTCAAATACGTACAATTCTATGAAAGTATGAATTTTACTTTTTTTTATTTACGACACTGGGCTCAACCGATTTAACCGAACATGTTAGAAAAATCTGAAACAAAATCATCCTGGATTCTCTTCCTCAAAAAAAATGTCTATCAATTGATCCCTATTCATTCGGTCAAAGTCTCCACGGCCTTTTTCACGCCCCTCTGAGGTGCACCATGTTGATACGAATCGGCAAAGACCTTCTTGTACACGTCCTTGGGGGCTGCATTCAAAATAGGGTGATGTATGAAATTAATCCTTTATGATTTTCCGTTTATAATCTACATATTTTGTTTTCTCGCAATGACTACATATTAAACCCGTAAGTGTTGCATTAAGGTCTCACCAAAACCATACGTTCGCATGTACAATTATTTGCCGCTATACGCCGTAAATACGGAGTAATAATGTTGAGAAAAAAACATATTTAAAATCGGTTATGAGTTTCCATAAATGGCCTTACATTAGATGACAAATTAAAAAAAAATACAACCTCTTTTTGGCAAGGTTTACCATTTCTCCTCACCTGAATCATAAACCTGAACCCCCATTTATTTAAACAAGTACTTTTGTTTTTCAGCTTTCTCATATATATATTTATTATGCTAATAATTTAATTTATAGCTCAATTAATAAGTTAACTTTTAACAACTCATGATGCGAAACCCAGAAGCTGTTCATCTTTTGCTATGTTGCACGGAATCGCCCCTCGGGTGCCGTGTCCCGTACCGGAAACGTTTCGGAATCGGGAATCGCCCAGAATCGTCTGGAATCGTGGTGGAAACGTTTCCCAAAAATAAGAAACGTTTCACGCTAATTGGAAACGCCAGCTCACTCGATGGAATCGTCTGGAAACGTTTCTTCACGTTTTTTGGGGCTATTTTCACGTTTTTGGGCCTATTATATGGGCCATGCATCCATATCCGCCTATAATTGCCATGCATGAAACTAAATTCTTTTCAACCAGTTATCAAAAATATCTCAAAAGTCAACTATGTGCTGCTGTCTACTTATCTTCTTTCAAAAGTAACTAACACTCTTAACAGGTATGATCCATTGATCCATCCCCTAATTCTCAAAAGTAAAAAACATGTGAAGATGTTAGATGTGTGGATCACGATCATCAGACCATAATCATATTCATAGTTATGTAGATTTTTTGAGGTATGATCCATCAGACCATAATCATATTCATACTCTTAACAGGTATGATCCATCAGACCATAGACATGAAACTGATGAAAGTATGAATTATGAATATGTTTTGAGGTTATTAGTATTACTTATTCATAGTTAAGTGGTTATTGCCTTATTGGTTTATTACTTTATGCCTCATCAGTAAGTTAGTATTCAGTAACCATTGTTATGTCATATGGTCCTTTATAAAGTGATGCATTTGACTGGTTATTTACTCAAATCTTTTTACTTTCCATTAACAGATTCAATCACAAAGTCATGGAATCGAGTTCTAGTGCTAGCAATAGTACTAGTGGTACTGGTAGTGTGCCCTCGGCCTCAACGCAATCTACTGATAAAGGTCCGTTGTGGGAATACGTTACTAAAGTCTCGAAGTCCGCTGAGTCGGGGGGTACATGGAAGTTTAAGTGTAACTTTTGTCATGAAATAAAAACGGGGAGTTACTCTAGGGTGAAGGCTCATTTACTTCAACTTTCTGGAAAAGGAGTATCAACATGTAAGAAAGTTTCCCATGCCAATTTGCTTGAGATGAGAACTAAAGACATTGATTACGAAAGAATAAAAATAAATGCAGCCCCTAGAGATGTACCTTTGCCTGGTGGTGGACTAGAATTTCAAAACACCACTAAGAAAAGAAAGTCTAACTTGTCTCCTTTGGCTAAAGCGTTTGACGTCGATGCTAGAACCCAGTTAGATGAAGAAATTGCAAGAATGTTTTATACTGGTGGTTTATCATTCAACCTTGCTAGAAACCCATATTATATGAGGGCTTTTATGTTTGCGGCGAATCAAAATTTAGGTGGTTATGTGCCTCCGAGCTACAACAAACTAAGGACGAGTTTAGTTCAACAAGAGAAGGCAAATGTTGAGAGGTTGCTACAACCAATCAAGGATACATGGAAAGAAATGGGGGTTTCATTTGTGACTGATGGGTGGAGCGATCCTCAAAGACGACCATTAATCAATTTCATGGCAACTTCATCAAAAGGTCCAATGTTTATTAAAGCTGTTAATTGTATGGGTGAAGTTAAAACCAAAGAGTATATTGCTAATCTAATGCAAGAAGTCATCAATGAGATCGGTCATCAGAATGTTGTCCAAATCATTACGGATAATGCGGCAAATTGCAAAGGAGCTGGTGAATTAATTGAAGGTCTTTACCCGCACATCTATTGGACACCGTGTGTAGTTCATACCCTTAATCTTGCTTTGAAAAACATTTGTGCTGCTAGGAATACGGAAACCAATTCAGAGGTGTATACTTGTTGTAGTTGGATCACTGAAATACATGGACAAGTGGTTCAAATAAAATTTTTTATTATGAATCATACTATGAGATTGTCTATGTACAACAAATTTACCCCACTTAAGTTGTTTTCTGTGGCCGAAACTCGGTTTGCTTCTATTATTGTGATGCTTAAAAGATTTAAGCTTGTTAAACGAGCACTTGAATCCTTGGTGATGAGCGAGGAGTGGGCATCTTATCGAGAAGATGATCAAGACAAAGCAAGATTTGTGAGGGAGAAGGTGTTAAATGAAGATTGGTGGGGCAAAGTGGACTACATTCTGAACTTTACGGCACCTATATACGACATGATTAGAGCTTGTGATACCGATAGACCTTGTCTTCATTTGGTGTACGAG
This sequence comes from Tanacetum coccineum, assembly GCA_026074375.1. Taxonomy (NCBI): domain Eukaryota; kingdom Viridiplantae; phylum Streptophyta; class Magnoliopsida; order Asterales; family Asteraceae; genus Tanacetum; species Tanacetum coccineum. The sequence goes on along the minus strand of BQNB010014134.1, from coordinate 39,042 downwards.
ATGTGGGATTCTATGATTGAGAAGGTAAAAGTCGCTATTTATAATCATGAACAAATACCGCTTGATAGGAATGATAGCTTTTCTCTTTTCTACAATGTTGTCTATGAGATTCTTATAGCTCGTTGGACAAAAAGTTCAACACCACTTCATTGCTTAGCACATTCTTTAAACCCGAGGTAGTTTCTCAGTTTCTTGGTTTTATTTGATTATTCTTCTTATCCGAGCGTATTTCTTATTTATTTTTTTTTGCTTGTATCTTATAGGTATTATAGTGACGCTTGGCTTAGTGAGAATCAAGCTAGAGTCGCTCCTCACAGAGATGGGGAAATCTCTCAAGAAAGGAGAAAATGCTTTGAAAGGCTCTACTCGAACGTCGATGATTATGACAAAGTTTTAAATGAGTTCGCTAGTTTCTCCCTTAAAACAGGCCCTTTTTCAGATATTGGCTCTCTCTCTAGGATGGGAACTATGGAGGCTAAAACTTGGTGGGCTAATTTTGGAGCAGAAACTCCTTTGCTACAAGCGTTAGCTTTTAGAGTTCTTGATCAACCCACTTCTTCATCTTGTTCTGAGCGGAATTGGAGCACCTACTCTTTTGTTAACTCACTTAAAAGGAATAAGTTAACTCCTAAGCGTGCTGAAGACTTGGTTTTTGTTCATAACAATCTGCGTGATACGCCTATGGATATGCATTCTTTATGATGGGTTGGGATAACCATCATACTTATCAATTGTTAGGATATGTGTTTAGGATATGTGTTTGTTATGTTTTAGGATAAGTCTTTATGTTTGTGGGAGTTATCTCATTAACTAGTATTTAATCTTTCACAATGTAATCAATTAATCAATCAAAATTAAAGATCAAAATATCTCTAGTTCTTCTCTCTATTTTCTTACGGAGCCAGCACACGCTTGAAGTGGTGCCCTATCCTGATACAACCCCTAACCGGGTCGTATCAATTGGTGCTTTCATTGAGAGCTCTCGTTGAGAGGGCTTCCGATTCAAGGTTCCAAAAAAAAAAAAAAAACTATTCACAGTACTGTTCACCCGATACTGTTCACGGATCACTATTCATCGGCACTGTTCATCGATCGCTACTGTTCATCAAAAAGTTACTGTTCATCGAGTACTATTCATCCGGTACTGTTCATCGAGGGTACTATTCATCGAAAAAAAATATTTTTTTTTGAGTTATTAATCGCTTGAGTATTATTCATGGCATCTCGCTGCAGCGATCAAGACGCGAAAGATGCACTATCGAAGCTCTTGCAAATGGGTACTGTAGTCGAATATCAAAGTGAGTTTAAGAATCTTATAAGTCGAGTAACGGGTATCTCTGAAAATTTGCTTGCCTCGTTTTTTATATCCGGACTTAAACTGAAGTTACAGCTGGAATTGTTGAGATCGTACTCGAAGCCTACAACTTTAGGAGAAGCCTTCTACTTAGCCCATATAGTAGAGGCTCGTCTTGAGACAATTGCAGAGAAATAGCAGACCATTGAAAAGAAAACATTTGATTCTTCTACAACATTAGAAGTTGCACCCACGATTGAACCAAAAGTCGTACCAGAAGCCATTGTCCATGAGGGTTTAGTTAATGATCCGGCCGAGGGTTTAAAAGTAGTAGGTACACATCCAATGGCTGAAACAAAAAGGGAAATGGGTATTGATAATGAAGTTGGAGGTGGTACTAAATCAGTGGCTCATACTGAGGCATTACCGAGGCACGTTCTTGTGGGTGGTGATGAAGCCACGTGGGAAGGTATGCCGAACTCCCAATCAACATATTTTCCGTGTCACCTTGTGGGCAAGGTGAGTTTTGAAGATGTGGGGAGTGTTACGGCCTCGACAGCGGAAGGCGAAAGAAGGATGTTGTGTTATGTCCAAGGCAACACAAGGCGGAAGAGGAAAAGGGGTGTTGGTTACGGTAGCAAAAGGCAGGAGCACTCCGGGAGTGGAAGACGGATTTGTGGTAGGGTTAGGATATGGGATCCCGGAATCACCAGTTTTTCAAGACATCACCTTGAGGGCAAGGTGGATTCGAAGGAGTGGGGAATGATACGCCTTGGGTTTGTGATGGATATGACCCATCATACTTATCTTTTATTTATTTAGGATATATGTTTAAGAAATTATCTTTTATATTTTAGTAATTATCTTGTGATCGACTTGTGACACAAGTTAGGGTTATTCGGTATATATACCGAATCATTATTAGGAATGAATCAATCAAAGTTAAAGATCAATAATTCTCTAGTTCTTCTCTCTAATTTCTGACGGAGCCAGCACACGCTTGAAGTTGTGCCCTATCCTGATACAACCCCTAACCGGGTCGTATCAATAGATCTGTTGAGGGCAAGGCCTACAACTTTAGGAGAAGCTTTTGCCTTAGCCCGGATCACTGAGGCCCATTTTGAGGACGAGAGGGCTACCACAGTCATCGCCAAACTAAACGACCTCAACATAGCGGTACAAGTACAAGATGGGTTTTGTATGGTTGCTACATATGAAGAACATGGGTGTCAAGATGGATTAAAACCTGTTACAACCAGATTTGCTGTTGGGAAAAAGGGTGATCTTGGCGTCATTACCTCCAAGGGAGGCCTACCAGATCACATGCAAGCTAGTGAGAAAGAACTTGTTGTTTTGAAGTCTCCATTAGAGCAAAAGTCAATGTCCATGTGTCAAGAGAGAATGTTGAGACGACAAGAGCAACAACGATTAGCGAAAGATGCTAAAATTCAAAGAAGAATTTGGGATCCCGGAATCAAGAGTTTACAAGACATCACCTTGAGGGCAAGGTGATTTTAAAGGAGTGGAGAATGATACGCCTATGGATATGCATTCTTTATGATGGGTTGGGATAACCATCATACTTATCAATTGTTAGGATATGTGTTTAAGATATGTGTTTGTTATGTTTTAGGATAAGTCTTTATGTTTGTGGGAGTTATCTCATTAACTAGTATTTAATCTTTCACAATGTAATCAATTAATCAATCAAAATTAAAGATCAAAATATCTCTAGTTCTTCTCTCTATTTTCTTACGGAGCCAGCACACGCTTGAAGTGGTGCCCTATCCCGATACAACCCCTAACAGGGTCGTATCACTGCGTCTTTTATCAAGGAGCACCCAACAATATATGGACGAGAAAACCAAGATGTGGGATGTTGGAGGAGATGAGTTTGGTACAATGGAAGATACAGGCTTTTTAGAGTTAGCCCAACTATCACTTGATGAGCCCGACCTAGAGAGCGTCTTTTTCTCTCAGAATACCAACTAGTTTAGAAGTTATTACTTATTACTATGTTGTTTTTTATTAACAGTTTCATGGTTGACAATCTTTTGCATCTAGTTTGATTAATGACATTTTGGTAATAACAATTTGATGTCGGATGTTTAATGTTTATTTATTTTTATTATCAATATATATAAAAATATATAAAATCCACAAACGATTCCAGCCGTACCCGATTCTTGTATTTTGGGACATTGGCGTTTCCCCGTCCCCGTCCCCGTCCCCGTTTCCGTTTCCGTATCCGTCCCCGTGCAACATAGATCTTTTGTATGTTGATGCACATAAGGTGTTCGATGAAATGAGTCAGTCAAAATATTGTAGAAATGAGTGAATATTATGGCCATTCTTTTTTATTAACTTAACTAATAAGATGCTAAATACTAGACTCTTGTTAAGTGTCAAATTTATTGTGTTTATTTATGTTAAAGTCTTTGCCGAAGAAGATGATGCAAGGTGAAAATAAAAAGGCTTCCAAATTTACTTTCATTTTTCATTAATAGAGTAGGCATGATTTTAGTGATCTTATGTGCAGGTTAACGTTAAATTGAGTATTAATAGTTTGTATATTAATTTTCGCATTTCTGCACCTATAAAAATATGTGCCTCTCTTTTATTGGGTGGTAAAGAATAGGAATAATGTGGATGTCTGCTATGATGTTTGCAGGTAGGAAAAGGAACGTGTGAGTAGCTCAAGATGGCAACCAATTCTGCTTCTAATTGCTTTCGTGGTATGTTCTTTGAGGTTCATTTGCTTGAGTAATTTCAACTAGTTTTCCAGTAGCATGCTTGTAAGTTGTAAATGCTACACTTTTACACGATCAATGCTTGAATATCGTACTTCTTTTGTATCTGCCTTTGTCGCTATTAAAAGTCAGAAATATATGGTTTAAGTAAATCAGAGTTATTGGCTCCGTTAAGCCAAATAATATATATGATGCACCAGCCAAACGTTATAGTGAGAAGTCTGAAGACGTTCATATATAGTTATTTTTATGAAAGATACTAATAAAAATTTATGCTTACTTGAATCATAAATATAAGATATAGCATATATTGACTTGTCTCCTTAGTAAAGATCATCCCTTATGTAGATGGCTCGAAAGTCTGCATACTTCATTTCGATATCCACATTTTTCATTAATTGCATCTTCTGCTTCTTGTGGTTGTTTCTGTCACTTCCATGTTATACATCCCATTCAAGTCTCCAATTAATCATGGTGCTATCTTTGGAATTCGTACATAAACAAACTCGGAGTCTTTGTAACCAGTGGTTGCTTGTATAAATTAAGATTTGCTATTTTATCAATAATAAATCTCTATTTGGCAAGCACAGTCCCTTTTTTATTCTTTGATTTCTGCTATAAGTTTTTTGTGGGCTGAGTTTTGCGTATTATATGCATGAAACAAAATCAAACTAGCTGGATGTTCACTATTGCGGGTAGGGGTGTCAAATGGGTTGACCCGACCCGACCCCGACCCGAACCCCGATAAGGCCTTATAGGGTCGGGTTGATTTGGGTCAAACTTAGCTTATCGGGTTTACCGGGTCAACCCGATAGACCCGATAGCCTAATAGGGTCGGGTTAGGGTCTTAGTTTATTTCTTATCGGGTTATCGGGTCAACCCGATAAACCCGATAAGATATAATGTCTCATAAATATATCTTTAATTTTTGAGAAAAGAAGCTCTACCAAATCGTTTTCTTTAACTAGTTTACTAGAAATGCTTCATTTTTATTAACGCATACAACACTTTCAATTCTTTGTTGCATTTTGTTTCTTACAGTAAATAGAAAGCACAAAGTATGCGTATGATCTCTTTTAGATGATTCCTAATAAACATAACAAGTGCATCTGTTCTTATTAGCATTACTAAGACTTCAACACATTTTTTTTCAAATTTGTTGAACAAAACCAACATATGCGAATTCTGACAAGCCATAATAACATTATAATATTTATTATTGGTTTCATTTTTATTTTCTTAACAAGTAACCCGATAACCCGATAGACCCGAACCCGATAGACCCGATTCCTTATAGGGCCGGGTTGCGTGTTGAATTTTATTTTTTCAAAACCCGATAGACCCAACCCGATAAGCTCCAAACCCGACCCGATAACCCGATTGACACCCCTAATTGCGGGGCCTCAGCAATGTGTCGTCAGGAATGCTAAGATCACAACAGGAGACTTCCTACAATAGTTTCTTAGCTCAGGTCTGCTAATCTATTAGAGAAAGTGTTGACCCAATCATTCATGGATGGGTCAATTTGGTTTATGGTTTCATCTTTAATGGGCCAAATGGGTATATTAACTTACATGGGTCGATTTGGTTTATGGTTTTATGACTTTTATCTTTAATGGGCCAAATGGGTATATTAAGATTGTCAACTTGAAAAGAAACACGTCAAATGGGTAGAAGAGTTAAGATCAACATAGACCCAACATTTGTCATAGACTCAATGAACAAATCCTAGCCACTCATTTTTTCATTAAAAATAAAAAAAATCACTTTTCACCTCTTTTTTGAAAATAAAATATCTTACAAACGGTAAATCGTCACACGACAAAAAATACACCATCGCGACGAGTATTTTTTTATCTTTCAGTAGACGGGTGACACGATATACTTTCGAGGAACTTTTTTTCGATTTTTTTTTCAGTCACGAATTGCGAAAATCATATATGATTCGTATGATGAATCATATATGATTCGTATAACGAATCATATATGATTTCATAAAATCATATATGATTTCATAAATCATATATGATTTAATAAAATCGTATATGACTTCATAAAATCATAAAAAAAAATTCGTCGAAAGTACATAGTGTCGCCCCTCTATAGAAAGATAATTTAATTATCGTCGCGATGGTATGTTTTGTTTTGCGTAACGATTAACGGTGTGTGAGATGTTTAATTTTTAAAAAAGAGGTGGAAAGTGGGTTTTTTTATTTTTGATGAAAAAAATGAGTGGCTAGGATTGGTTCATTGGGTCTATGACAAATGTTGAGTCTATATTGAACTTTTGGCATGGGTAGAAAGTCACCAAATGTGTAACTTTATGCATTAAACATCCAAAATTATTTTATTTAAAAATAATATAATTTTATTACTATTAATTATGTTTCATAATCATATTGCCAGTTATACATTTACTTTGCATTAACCAAGTCATTTGGTTTACTTAAGTTTACAACATTTCTTTATTTTGTGTCTTTTACAGTAAATAAGAAATTTCATACAAATGAGATCCAATCTGAAAGTGGTCGACAACTCAGGCGCAAAACGAGTTATGGAGGGGATACGATAGTCGCATCAGTGAAAGAGGCTCAACCAGGCGGAAAAGTAAAGAAAGGACAGGTAGTGTATGGTGTGGTTGTCCGAGCCGCCATGCAGAAGGGTCGATGTGATGGGAGTGAGGTAAAATTTGACGATAATGCTGTTGTACTTGTCAACAAGCAAGGTGAACCGATTGGAACCAGGGTGTTTGGCCCAGTTCCACATGAGCTAAGGAAGAAAAAGCATGTCAAGATACTTAGTCTTGCTCAGCATATTGCTTGAGGTATGAATCCTTTCATGTCCTAATTTTTCTAGCTGGCACAAACAACAAGAAAACTTATATGTTTGATCTCTAGCCAGTGTAAGTGTCTAGCAGCTAAATATTAAAAATAGCTTAAAGGAAATGGGGCAAATAGGTTAAACGGGTCGAAAATTTTCTATTGCTCTATGGGTCTAAGTGTATAACAGCTAAATGATAATTATAGCTTAAGAGAGACGAGGCAAATGGATTAGTCGAAAGTTTACCAAGTGTGAGTTAAAGTGCATGAAACCTCCTAAGTCATTTGATTCAACAACTTGTATCATTATTGAAGTAATGTAAAAATTTTAATCTCACAAGACTAATAGAAGTTTTTGCCAAACAATGTTAGCTAACTCAACTGTTTCAACCCGTACCAAAATATGCCTGTTTTGACTAGTTTCCCAACCCGACTAATTTGCTACCTTTATGGAAACTAGACTTAAGAAGTTTGCAGATTTTGCTTCTTTCATTAATCTAATTTTTCAGGTAGCTCTATCATATATAAATGGATGGACAATAGAACAAGGGTTAACTGATAAGTTCTCGTAGTGTTATGTATAGTGGACCTTTTCATTTCTTTTCTAGCAAGTAACAAAACGGAAGGGATGACGGATACGGGATACCCTAGTTTTTTTCTTTTTACACGGATACAAACTAATGTGTGCTTTGTTTTATCGTTGATTTGGATGTTTTGTTGACTACTTTAATTGCTCTCCTTTCAGGTTTGGGATGACAAGAGTGGCCAGAGTAGCTCAAGTTTGATGCAGAAATTAAGAATTTAGTTCCGAGAGTTGTAATTTGGGGCTCTCGAGTAGAGATCTAAAGTTCTTAATCCTTTAAATTATCTATTGAGGTTTGCTCTTTTTAGTACTACATAGGATTACTCTCTTCATGTTCTGTATGTAGCATGTCATTATGCAATTTATAAATGGCATCCTTTTGGCATTGCCAGTCGCCAGAATGATAGTCTTGGCTTGTTGGGAAATCATACTAATTTAGAGAATTGAGTGCGTATAATATTATTTCGTCAACAAAAGATATTGTTTATCCTGGGATGTTTAGTTAACCCCGTCTACCGAATATATGGATTAGAGAACAATTGATAGAACACAAAAAAATGCAGATTTACAATGGGAGCAGTTTAGGAGAATCAACTTCCAACAGCTTTAGATGTGCTTCAACTTTTTCGGGAAAAGCATGATATTCTTTTCCACTGAAAGGCAGAAATTTTTTTGCAAAGAAATGCAGAAAAAAAAACATTTCTCATGTTTGCAATACGTTCTTAACAATCAAGCCAATATAATAGTCAATGATTTCTTCTCATACACATTTCAACAAAAACATCTCGTGTGTGCTACATAAAAAGCTGATTATAAACAAAATTTATATGGATGAATAAAGACACACATTAAAGGTTTTCAATTAGACTACCACGACCGGTATAAATGAGCACCTAGCCCAGTTAGGCCTAACATCCCACCATGCAGGGGCGGAGCCAGGATTTGAAGTTAAGGGGGGCCAATATAAATTAAATTTTATAATAATTGTTGGCAGAAATATTACGATATTTAATCTATACATTCTCTTTATGTTTTGTTGATGACAAACATGTAACTTATAACACATAACGTAAAGTGCTTAAGTTACTCGTAATCACAAATCATCAATTCATGCGTCAACATCTTTCGACGTCTCAAGTTTTCTTCAACAACAAAGTTAAGTTCGCACCCGACGTAAATAACTAAAGGTATGAACAAACAAACTTTAATTTGTTTAATGATCAAAGAAATTTTTATTTTTCCAAACCTTACATTTTTTATGGGACAAACATTTTTAAAATATATACAAAACATTTTTGTGTTTATAAAAAAAAATATTTTATTCAAAATAAATATTTTGAATTCAAATTTTCTACCAAAAAACGGCTAGAAAGTTCCAGAAAAATATTTTCCACAAAAAGACAAAAAAGGGAGCGTCAAAAAATTAGGCGGCCCCCTTAATTAATTAAAGGGACCGGCCATAATTAAGGGGGCCGGCACCCTATTTAAGGGGGGCGGTCATAGACCCCGCTCCTTTTTTTTTCCTATAAATACTGGACTATTCCCAACTGTTTTCTCATCTTTTGCACTCATTCTTTCTGCTAAAACAGCCACATATGCCTCTCTAAAATCCTTTGATCACTTAATCTTATTATAAGTTTGTAAAAATATGATCAATCAATCATCATTGTGAGTGCAGAGAAGAACTTTCGTTATCATTAAGATACGAAGTTATGTAGGCTAGTTAGGGTTCGTGACATGTCTTACATTCACAATGCATAGATCGAGTCCATGTATTCCAAATTGTATAATTGCTTAGTTTCATGTGTGTATTGTAGTTGAGATTTGGTGTGATCATTTCTAGTAGTGTTAGATGTTGTGATAATCGTGCGGTGAGGGAGAAGATATGAAGGTAGTGAGTTGTGGAAGGTGTGAAAGAAGATGTGAAGTTGTGAAGGTGGTGAAGAATTGTGTACGTTGTGTAGCTAAGTCCGTGTAGTGAAGTTGTGAATTAGTCATGAAAGTTGTGAAGATGTCGATGTGATGTTGTGAAAGCGTGAAGTTGTGTTTTGATAGATTGGTTTCTAGTAAGATTAGAACTAACGTTTAGCTTAGTGTTGAATCTTATATAGCAAAAACACGGGGGGGTTTGGTGTTGGTTTTCTCCGCTTAAAGGAGCTTGTTGACTAGTGAAGAAACTTTCGAGTTGGGTTACTCGGGGTATTTTGTGCGTTTGAAGGGCTGTTTCATATTATGAGATCGTGAAGGTAGACGTGTAGTTTGAGGTTTTATTTATGGTCTGAAGTGGTGCTAGTAATGAGAGTGGAGTAGGGCGAAGGAGGTGCTTCGTGATGTGACCGAACCACTATAAATCATCTTGGTTCCGGTTTGCATTTCCTTTCACGTATCTTTTACATTTATACTCGATTTTATCGCTTTATAATTATACTTGCAATTGTCGTGATGTTGGTAATTATTATAGTTTTAATTATATCTTGACATAAAAATGTGAATTTTTGTGTGTTGGTTTGAATTTTTGATATGTGTATATAAACTTGTATTGAACACTCATTATATTGTATCACGCTTGAACGGAAATTTGCTCTAGAACATTTTAAATTTTTTATGGAAACGTATTAACCCCCCCCATTTACGATTTCCACAATGGTAGCGAGCAGTCGCCTCTAATTTTCAAAACAAATGGTTTTAAAAATTGAGTACGATCCATGTATCAAATTACCCATTAAGGAGGATTAAATATGAAAAGTGTTTTGTTGATTAACTTGTATTAGTTTTGATGTTATATACACTAATTATACTAGCTCAAGATAAAAATGATGCTTAAAATAAGTGTTATATGTTCGGTATCTAATTCAGAAAGTTGTACACCTTTTCGCAAAGACAGAAAACATTTTTTTACGAAAATCATAATTTTAAGCCCAGTGGGCGGCCCCCTTAATTCATAATGGCCGACCCCCTTAATTCCTGGGCGGCCCCCTTAATTTAAAGGGGGCCACATTAGTTTTTCAGAAACATTGAAAAATTATATAAAATTAACCGTAAGTCCGTAGAAGTCGTGCCACCCGCCATTTCGAAGAGAATTGAATCTACTTTCATATAAAAATACTTCCAAGTATTCATTTAAAACTTAATTTTGTCGGAAAGACAAAATACTACTTATAGTCCAAAACGTTAAGTCTCGTGTTAACGTAAACTTTGTATTTTATCTTTTTCTTTCGAGTCGGACATTTCTAGTCGGTATATCTTTAAGAAATGGTGTAATTAACCTTTTAAAAATATTAAACTTGATTTTTGAGATGAGGAGGAAGCTAATTCGTTTTCAAACAAAACCGAGCTAAGTATACATTGTTGTATATAATACACAAAACTACGACAAGTACGTTTATGTGGTATGCTATGTGATTATGTGCACTTCTTTATATGTTAAGTTAGTAAAAATTATTAATGATCGTTTCTATTTGTAATTAAGCTAATTGAATATCTAAGCACATGTGCCATGTACACTATTCGCTTGTAGCTAGTCTTTCGGATTATGAATAACTAGAACTTATGCTAGATTTCTTGCATTAAGATTGTAAAATTGTTCTTGCATTGCATATAGGCATAGATCACTTAACTTACAAATGTTACATAAACATCTTGTAAATCTTTTCGGGTATGGGAATATATTTAGGAATAAAAGTTTAATAACTTGTTATGTATATTATTAAATATGTTAAAACTAGTCACCTAAATATTTCCAACGATTGAATCTATTTTCAACAACACGTTTAAATATTTTTAACAACTTGCTTTGTTTAACCTTGGGTTGGTTAATCAAAAGAAAAGATTGAATTAATACATTAGTAACTAAGAAAAAGAAAATGCTTGTGCTTGCATGGTTCTAACATACACACATAATTACATTTTTCTAAAAACATATAGTATTTTACAAAAGATGTGTGTTGTATAAAAATTGTTAGAAAACTCATATACATACTCATAAAATGTCAAAAACAATGTATATTCTACATAACAACAAATAGTTTTTCGCACAAGTAAAATTTACTACAATCTTGGAATAAGAAATTAACTTATCATTATTCATCAACCTCACCATACAACTAATCTTTGGATTAATGGAACACACCACTTAAATGTTTATTTATTTTCTTTTAAATGAGTGTTCGTGAGGGTCAAGAAAGATTTCGAGAATATATCAATTCATTATTCAAATTATGATTGATATCTTTATTGAATCTAATTGACAAGTTTTCGTGTATGGACATAAAATTGGATTCTTATTTGTTTAGCTTCAAGACTATATCAATATATAGAGATATTATCTTGGATCTACATACTCAATCACACTAGATTGATATGAAAATAATTACATCATTTTCTAGATAAAAAGAATATGCATCGGATCATAAATCACACTTTTGTTGATGATGCCATATTGAGTCTACTTGTCCAATGGTTGTGTTCCAAATATTATACTAATATGTTTAATACACGCATCAAATACACAATGAAGTAGGATTGACAAATTGGATATTTCGTCCGAGATATTCAAGAAGTTTACATTGCAATGCAATTGCTAAATGTGTCATTTTCGAAAAACCAAACACGAGCAAATTTACAACATATGTAATCTTTGCTCATACAACTTAAAAGCACAATTTAAAACTCATATTCATATTTGACTAAATTCTTAAATAAGAATGTTATTCTTATTTATTCACCTAGGATAACATGATGTTTGGGAAACATTATGTTTAAAGAATTTATGAACTTATCATATTAAATGATTTATAAAGGATAATATATATCCTATGCATTTTATTTTCTTCGTAGCATAAATGGATGTGTTATAAGAAAATACATTACATATAATTTGAAAAATATAAGTTATTAGAATTGAAAAATAACATATGACAATATGTGTCAATGCATAAACAAGTAAAAATACATTTATTCAAATACCTATTTAATTATGGTATACAACTATGATAAAAATAATAATCTTAGAAAATCATATTTGCTTAAGAATAAAATATGTTTCTTTTTAAAATCATTTATCATTAAAGAATCACAAAATCAATTAAGATAAATAATATTGATGAGATTTATTTCTCAAGACATGCAATGGAGCATTCTTAAAACATCTTACTTACAGTTATCTAAGAATTCCACTCATCTTGATTAAGATTATGCGAACTAGGATTAAAGCATGTTAGTTGAGTCATGGTAGGCCCTCTATGAAAAGATAACACAAATTTTATATTTGCTACACTTCATTAGGCAAATATAAGAATTCTATTTTATCTAACATGGGAATGACTGCTGGAGAATCTATCGCACTAGAAATTCAATTTGACCTAACGGTTAAATTGCTTCCAAGGTGAGTGAAGTTGGGTTCGGTGTATAACCCGTAAAAATAGTCGTGTTTAGCCTTAATTGAGCACCACTAGTGATAGTCTCATACTTATTCTCTAACTTGATTAAATGGCTCTTTCTAAATATGCCTAAGGATAGTATACATCGATAGAGTTTGTATATCATTAGGAGTGCACACTAAGCACGTAGAAATTAGGCTTTTCCTTGGTCAATCTAGACACAATGCACCTTACATATGTGCTTTAATGTTTCAAAATGATTACTTGCTCACATGTAATATAATTATATGTCTTCGTAATCTTGATGCTAAATGTTTAATTGCTTAGATATTTAATGCATGTCAACTATAAAGGCATTTGTCTTTCTAGAAATTTAGATAAAATATTTTTAGGTTTATCTAAATAACACATGCTCCTAAATGCTAAATGATAACATGTCTAACACTCCTTCAAGTAGGTTTGACAATTTAAATATTTCATCCGAAATATTCAAGTATCTCTAACTTGCGATCGCAAATGTTAAAGGTCATATCCGAGAGTTCATATTCAAGCCTGTTAACAACATATGTTAAAATGCTCTTCCTAAAGATAAAAGCTTACATCAACCTTCGCGTGACAAAGGTCTTACGAGTTTCTACATAAGTTATTCGTAGTATCTTTAATATACACACCTTAAGACTAAGTACTTTCAATTCTGTTAGTCTTTTTCATTCCCTTAGGAATGATGAAACAAATCTTTTAAACGTGTCATTCTCTTTCTAATAGTCTTGTTACTATTAAATACATTTCGATAAATCTCGAAAACTTAATCATTTCATCCGAAATGTTTAAGCATTTTTAATTTGCGAAATACAAATTAAAATGTCACTTATTGTTCATGTAACACCCCGCTCCGATAAAGAGATAAAGGGTTACGTTATGGGGTCATATCAGAACAAATGCACAAGCAGAAGACTTCATTTATTTCAAAAACTTCAAATTACAAAGGTGACAAAACATTTTATTAACGGTCAAATCAACTTAAACCACCAATCAAACTTACTTCACGGTAGCTCTCAATGAAACGCACAAGCGAGCGGAGGAGAGGGATAGCGCGAAGATTATTTCTTCTTTCGGGTCGTAGTTCATCGGAACGACCCTCCTTATACCCACCTTATAGTTTGTTATCATCGAGGTGAGCCGTACCTCGTAAGAGTCATAAATGGCAAGCTTTAAAAACTTTTTATTTAAAACAAATATCTTTAATATTCAAAAGCCCAAAAACAAGGGGGCTAAATGATAAAATCTAAAACATAGTCTTCATCAACATTCAAATCATAAGGGTCTCTAGGTAAAGTCTTCTTCTAATCCTTAGCTCTCTTCCCTCAAACCCGATCCTCTCGCTTAATACCTGCCGCAGGAAAAGGAAATGCGGCTGAGGTAACGCTTAGTAAACGGATATATAACATATGGTAGAAAGATGAAAGAGAAGACAAATCAAAAGACAACGGAAGCATAACAAACGGATACCAAAGGTTCAACTGAAAGTTTCAAATTCGAAAAGGATCATGTCAAAAGTGTGCAGTTCATATCATACCAAAAAGGATCATTTCAGAAGGTTTGTATCAAAGGTTCAATTTCAAAGGTTCATATCGAAAGTTCAGATCGAAGGTTCATTCGAAAGTTCACATCAGAGGCTCATATCAAAGGTTCATATCTAAAAGTTCATTTCAAAAGGGTCACTTCATTTCAAAAGTTCATATCAAAACTGAAGGTTACTGAAGCCCACGAGCTGACAAGTCACATATTCATAAGGTTGTACACAGGTGGATCAGACCTGATGTACTTGAAGCGAATAAGGTGTATTGTACACACTCATCATTCACTAATTACATAATCAAATTCGAACAAACTGATAGCCTAGGATGCATCCATACGCTTCCTGCAAAACAAATAACTGAAGCTCAAGCACTAGTGGCGAGTACTGAATCATATCATATCATATCACATAACAAAAGGGAACGTCGGGGACCAATCACGCCGCCCCAGATAGTGTCATGCCACCGGTGCATCGATGACATGGCCATGGTACCTCCATGGCTAGTTACTGAAGCTCGGGCTAAAAGGTTTCATATAATTTATCACATGTTTTAATTATAATCATAATTCATATTTTCAAAGGTTCATAAGTGCTAAAAGGTTCAAACAAACAAGAGTTCGAAAGGAGCATGGGGAGTCATGAGGGTCATGAGGAGCATATCAAAGTTTATCATACTAATCAAAAGAAAACTAAAGGAAACGAAAGAGAAGCCCTTACTGAAAGGACGGAATATCCGTACCGAATAGTTCGAAAGACGACAAAAGTATTCAGAAATCCGTACCTTAACTGAATCGAAAAGAAAGATCGACGAAAGAGACTTAATCCACAAGCATCGTATCTACAAAAATATTCTTCTTACATTACTTTTACTATTTAAGAATTACTTGACATATTCTTTTCAAAAGTATTATACTCTTATTATACTTTCCTTATTCAAATATTTTCTGCCTTATTTTACTTGACTTTCCCAACTTAAATACCTAATCAAAAGGTGCTTAAAAATTCTACCAAAATTCACAGGTCTTATATGATGTATTAAGAGTGTCTCCATAAAAGGAATTAGATCAATTCATTATTTTAGTGGTCCTTTGACCTTCATAATTCAAAACAGTCTCGAATTTAGGCTGGGCATGGACTTTTGAAAAGTTTGCATCCATTTGTCCCACTTAACTAATTCAACAATTCATAAAAAAAATAGGGAAGTCCCAAATATTATAAATAATAAAACCTGAAAGTATTAGCCCTTAACTAGTTGTCATTTGTGAATTAAAAATCGGATACCAAAAGTACAATTTTCAGAATTTAATTCCATCCTTGACAACTTTTCTTGTAAAATTGAAAAACAGACCTTCCCAACCTCCAATTGACTTGAGGCCAGATTCTTCAAAAACTAGATTCAAAGGACTACGATCTAGACTCAAGAATCATGTCAAAATCGTTTTCTATCAATAAGTTATGACCTGATTAAGTTGACCCAAAAATCTGCCCAGTTTTAAAAGTAATCTAACCCTTATCTAATTTATGATTAAACCTTTAATTCTTGTTGATTATTATCAAATTATCATAATTAAACCTTATAACATTAATATAACATCTTCATAACACAAATTAATTAACTTACTTGGAGATTAAGGAATAGAGTTGGGCAGAGTAACACTAGGAACACCGAAAAAGCTTCAAAGCTTTATTACTTGGACTTTTTCACAAAAGAGGGATGGAGTATTTTGTCAGAGAGTTTTTGAGAGAAAAATGATGATGAATGGTGTATTGAGGCGTGGTATATATAGTGTAGGAGAGGGGAAGACCAAATTAATTGCTTGATATCCTTTCCTTAACTTTTTACCCCCTAATTCCTCTTTTACATACACCATTTTCCATGAATAAGCTAATTAAACAAAGAAAATATTTTATATACCAATGCCTCCTCTCCATCCCCCCCCTCACCACAATTAATCAAAAATCATACCAAGGGGGGGGGGGGGGGGGGGGGGGGGGGGGGACGGCTCCTATAAGGTCAATAAGGGGGAAAGGTAGATGCTTTTTATTCATTTGATCAAAAGCTTTCGAAGGATTTCCGATCTTTTTTGTTCTTATCATTTTAAAAGATATGCATAAACTATTTATGATAAGTTATTATATTAAATAAAATTAAACTTATGTTATACATTTATTTATTTAAAATTATATATATAGTAAGTATTCAAATATTCAAATTCAAATATCTTATGTTATATTTCATTATTCCAGAAATGATTATAACCTAAAGTCTTTTATTTTTCCCCATTTCTTCATAATATTAAAATTTACACTTCAGCCCTTAGAAATGAAATAAAATTCACATTTTGAAAATGCGGGTTTTACAACTCTTCCTCCCTAAAAAAAAATTTCGTCCTCGAAATTAAGATAGGATGGAAACGAAATAAAACATACCGAATTACGAAAGGATAGCGAATAACTAGCGGAAAGAATACCGAATTACGAACGGAATGATCTTTATTTCTCATGACTCGCTTCTGACTGTCTAAGATTTTCTCAGACTCTAAAGACAAATCTAACTGATAAGAATAACATAAAGTGGGTGATATTTCGAAATCTTTTCGGAAGCGACAATCAACAAAACATACTTCACATAAGCCCTTAAGAGATAGCGCCAAACGATACCAGACGAATAATTTCTAACGAATCGATAATTCGCAGATTCTAACACTAACATACCGGACACCTTAAAACACCTTACGAATAAGCATAATACTCATCTTACGATAGTGGAATACATACGGAAAGCAAAAGGGAAACTAAGAAAGAACCGAACCAATATTGAATAACACATCACGATTAATCAAAATTGCATTACGTCGGACACCACCACGAAGAGATATTTTAACGAACACACAATCCCCGATTAAATTTCCAATGCTCTTTGATGACAATCGGAATAGCTTCTTCTTCGTGACTAATTCTTCTAAATTTTCTCCTTAGTAATTACGACCCTTCCATACCTTAACCAATTCCGGACCATCCATAACACACTCTCCAACTTCTTTAAACTTGATCACGAAACTCCCCGAGACGTCCTATGACTCCGATAAGCCCACATTATGTCATGTAATTATTATCACGTTGGCCAGGCGTCATAATAATTAAACCACATAAACATGCCCTCATTGTTATCATACTCTGTCTCAAATCATAACCCAAATAATTTTATCTAATATATCATGCTGCCATCCTTCTTCTTCATAAATAAAACACTAGACTTTTTATAGGCGTAGAAATAGATAAGGAAAAATCAATGGTGTAGAGTGGATTTTAACGTGTTTAGGAAATAAAAAAGAAACCATAGATGTTAGAGCTAGGGCGTAAACAAATGGATGACGGAAAATTGAATACGTTTAGAAAACGAAAGAAAGACCATAGAAGACGTCGCACTAACACCGGATAAAATAAAACCACGATCAAACAAATAAAGAATTTCCTAAAACGGTACACGAAGCACTAGCCGAATGATCACGCTTGCTTGTCGTCCCTATTTCCTTCACCACCGTTTCTACCATTCGAGAAATCAACAAACGAAAGAGCGAAGACGATCAAGGGTTAGGAAAAAAATTTAATACGGAAGGAATACGGAATACCAAAATAAAAATGGAAGCCTAATGTCTACCCAATCCTCACAGGTCATAACCTAGGTATTACAGGTCGAGCTTGGCAGCTCTGATACCATAATTGTAACACCCCGCTTCGATAGAGACACAAAGGGTTACGTTATGGGGTCATATAAGAACAAATGCACAAGCAGAAGACTTCATTTATTTTAAAAACTTCAAATTACAAAGGTGACAAAACATTTTATTAACGGTCAAATCAACTTAAACCACCAATCAAACTTACTTTACGGTAGCTCTCAATGAAACGCACAAGCGAGCGGAGGAAAGGGATAGCGCGAAGCTTATTTCTCCTTTCGGGTCGTAGTTCATCGGAACGACCCTCCTTATACCCACCTTATAGTTTGTTATCATCGAGGTGAGCCGTACCTCGTAAGAGTCATAAATGGCAAGCTTTAAAAACTTTTTATTTAAAATAAATATCTTTAATATTCAAAAGCCCAAAAACAAGGGGGCTAAATGACAAAATCTGAAACATAGTCTTCATCAACTTTCAAATCATAAGGGTCTCTAGGTAAAGTCTTCTTCTAATCCTTAGCTCTCTTTCCTCAAACCCGATCCTCTCACTTAATACCTGCCACAGGAAAAGGAAATGCGGCTGAGCTAACGCTCAGTGAACGGATATATAACATATGGTAGAAAGATGAAAGAGAAGACAAATCAAAAGACAGCGGAAGCTTAACAAACAGATACCAAAGGTTCAACTGAAAGTTTCAAATTCGAAAAGGATCATGTCAAAAGTGTGCAGTTCATATCATACCAAAAAGGATCATTTCGGAAGGTTCGTATTAAAGGTTCAATTTTAAAGGTTTATATCGAAAGTTCAGATCGAAGGTTCATTCGAAAGTTCACATCAGAGGCTCATATCTAAAAGTTCATTTCAAAAGGGTCACTTCATTTCAAAGGTTCATATCAAAACTGAAGGTTACTAAAGCCCATGAGCTGACAAGTCACATATTCATAAGGTTGTACACAGGTGGATCAGACCTGATGTACCTTAAGCGAATGAGGTGTATTGCACACACTCATCATTCACTAATCACATAATCAAATTCGAACAAACTGATAGCCTAGGATGCATCCATACGCTCCCTGCAAAATAAATAACTGAAGCACAAGCACTAGTGGCGAGTACTGAATCATATCATATCATATCACATAACAAAAGAGAACGTCGGGGACCAATCACACCGCCTCAGATAGTGTCATGCCACCGGTGCATCGATGACATGGCCATGGTACCTCCATGGCTAGTTACTGAAGCTCGGGCTAAAAGGTTTCATATAATTTATCACATGTTTCAATTATAATCATAATTCATATTTTCAAAGGTTCATAAGTGCCAAAAGGTTCAAACAAACAAGAGTTCAAAAGGAGCATGGGGAGTCATGAGGGTTATGAGGAGCATATCAACGTTTATCATACTAATCAAAAGAAAACTAAAGGAAACGAAAGAGAAGCCGTTACTGAAAGGAGGGAATATCCGTACCGAATAGTTCAAAAGACGAATACAAAAGTATTCAGAAATCCGTACCTTAACTGAATCGAAAAGAAAGATCGACGAAAGAGACTTAATCCACAAGCATCGTATCTACAAAAAGATGCTTCTTACATTACTTTTACTATTTAAGAATTACTTGACATATTCTTTTCAAAAGTATTATACTCTTATTATACTTTCCTTATTCAAATATTTTCTGCCTCATTTTACTTGACTTTCCCAATTTAAATACCCAATCAAAAGGCCCTTAAAAATTCTACCAAAATTCACGGGTCTTATATGATGTATTAAGAGTGTCTCCATAAAAGGAATTAGATCAATTCATTATTTTAGTGGTCCTTTGACCTTCATAATTCAAAATAGTCCCGAATTTAGGCTGGGCAGGGACTTTTGAAAAGTTTGCATCCATTTGACCCACTTAACTAATTCAACAATTCATAAAAAAATAAGGAAGTCCCACATATTATAAATAATAAAACCTGAAAGTTTTAGCCCTTAACTCATTGTCATTTGTGAATTAAAAATTAGATACCAAAAGTAAAATTTTCAGAATTTAATTCCAGCCTTGACAACTTTTCTTGTAAAATTGAAAAACAGACCTTCCCGACCTCTAATTGACTTGAGGCTGGATTCTTTAGAAACTAAATTCAAAGGACTATAATCTAGACTCAAGAATCATGTCAAAATCGTTTTCTATCAATAAGTTATGACCTGATTAAGTTGACCCAAAAATCTGCCCAGTTTTAAAAGTAATTTAACCCTTATCTAATTTATGATTAAACTTTAATTCTTGTTGATTATTATCAAATTATCATAATTAAACCTTATAACATTAATATAAAATCTTCATAACATAAATTAATTAACTTACTTGGAGATTAAGAAATAGAGTTGGGCAGAGTAACACTAGAAACACCGAAAAAGCTTCAAAGCTTTATTACTTGGACTTCTTCACTAAAGAGGGATGGAGTATTTTGTTAGAGAGTTTTTGAGAGAAAAATGATGATGAATGGTGTATTGAGGCGTGGTATATATAGTGTAGGAGAGGGGAAGACCAAATTAATTGCTTGATATCCTTTCCTTAACTTTTTACCCCCTAATTCCTCTTTTACATACACCCTTTTCCATGAATAGGCTAATTAAAAAAAGAAAATATTTTATCTTATCTTCAAGGGGGGGGGGGGGGGGGGGGGGTGGGGGGGGGGGGGGGTGGTGGGGGGGGGGGGGAGGGGGGGGGGGGGGGGGGTGGGGGGGAAACGGCTCATTAAGGTCAAAGGGGGAAAGGGAGATGATTTTTATCATTTATAAAAGAGTTCTGAAGATTTCCCGAATCTTCTTTGTTCTTATCCTTTTAAAAGATATGCATAAACTATTTATGGTAAGTTATTATATTAAATAAAATTAAACTTATGTTATACATTTATTTATTTAAAATTATATATATGGTAAGTATTCAAATATTCAAATTCAAATATCTTATGTTATATTTCATTATTCCAGAAATGATTATAACCTAAAGTCTTTTATTTTTCTCCATTTCTTCATAATATCAAAATTTACACTTCAGCCCTTAGAAATAAAATAAAATTCACATTTTGAAAATGCGGGTTTTACAGTTCATATCTAAGTCGTTTCACAAAACCCTTAATCATGCCTCTATTATTATATAGATGGTTAATATCTTCCGTTCACATTTTTCGTTACCACCTTTAAGACAACCTCGTACCTCGTTGTGTGATTGTTCTACAATCCTAATATTCGAGAAGAGCTACATAACTTTGCGGATGAAGTTCATTGTACGCTTCTGTCGTTTTTTTTTCTATTCATTTATTCTTTTTATTCCACAACTTATGTCCGGATGAGCACGAATTAAAAGGGAAGGGAAAACACACATCTTTACATATATCCTTTAACCAAACACTCTCAAGAACTCACATAGGTGATTCTTATTCACTTGAAACCACAAGATACACTTCTACCATACACTCAAACCTCATAACTATTATTCACTCTTGTTAGTGATCATTAGTTCTAGTACATCCCTAAATCACCAATGTGAAATGAAAAACCAAGTCATCTTTACTACTATCAACCTCGATTCATCCACCCGTCACTTCCACAAGAAGATTCACCATGTAATCATTTCCACTTTTTAACAAGTGAAGAACACAAAGAAGACATACAATCTTTAAAGTGTCTTCCAATGGCCCATTTCCGCTTTTGGGCAAGTGAAGAACACAAAGAAGATATACAATCCTCAAAGTGTTGTTGAGTCATCACAATAACGTGTCTTCCAATGGTCCATTTTTGTTTTTTTGGACAAGTAAAGAACACAATGATGATATTCAACCTTCAAGTATTGTTGAGTCATCATAATGCTCCACCATTTTGACATTTTCACCATTGTTCTTCAACATTATCAACCATCGCAAGAAAACAATCACCCCAATCAAGAATTACCAAATCCTTACATTAAGGACACTCCCACATCACCACAAGTTGCCTCACATCCTTCATTTCCCATTTCACCCATCAATTCACATGATCTCTACCTCAAAGTGACAACCAAACTCAACACACACCAACTTCATCTCTCCTAACAACAAAACAACATTCTCTCATCACCTTACTCTCCAAACCTACCAAACACTCAACAAACCTATAATTAACACCTTCCCTTTCCATTCACGCTCATCCTTTTTCATTTATGTTTCCTCAACAAATCATCCTTATCATCACCATTTAGTTCGACCTAAAGTCTTACGATAATGTTTATCCTTAAACACCTCAAACATAAAAAGCATACATAATGCTTAACAACGAAACCTTGAGGATTTAGAAATCTCTCAATACAACCATTAGCCTATTTAAATTCACATCATTATCTTGGTTAGATGATGATACCATAAGGAACATATTGATCGAGTCTTAGCCCTTAAGCATGTGTCGGTCGAATCTTATCATTGGTTCCTAAAAATTTTCATGTCTTAAGCATTCATCATTTTTTTTGGTTGTTGTCTTTAGTGCCACACGTTAGAGTGCATATACCTAAAATATACATGATTTGTTCCCCACTAAGTGTCTTGCATATATATATATCTATCATCATCACTATATATATGTGCATTTTTCTACTAACTGTGTTTTGTAGCACTTTTCCGCTACTCGATTTCTTGGTGCCCCAATCAAGGGGGAGCATACACCAAGGGGGAGCATTTGCAAATGTCCAAGACATTACGTTTGCAACCGTTTAAGACATTTATACATTTCTTGATATGTGTATTTCATCCTTATATTTTTTTGTTGCACGAAACTAACCATTGATGTAGGTTAAGAGTTTGCAACCAATTTAATCCATGGATCCGCTTGAGTCAATGTTCAAGGGATGTCATTATTTAAAAGGGATTGATAGAATCAAGACTTCACTTAGGATGATGCAAGCTCGCCTTTTTGATTAAAGAGTTGAAGTGTAGTGAAAGTCTCGTCTAGGAATTCACCTTTTTGTTTCGACCAAAGGGGGAGAAGAAGTGTAAACAAGTAACTTATACATTTTACTATGATTTATAGTTTACATATTTTGTCATCATCAAAAAGGGGGAGATTGTTGGTAGAAATATTACGATATTTAATCTATACATTCTCTTTATGTTTTGGTGACGACAAACATGTAACTTATAACACATAACGTAAAGTGCTTAAGTTACTCGTAATCACAAATCATCAATTCATGCGTCAACATCTTTCGACGTCTCAAGTTTTCTTTAACAACAAAGTTAAGTTCGCACTCGACGTAAATCACTAAAGGTATGAACAAACAAACTTTAATTTGTTGAATGATCAAAGAAATTTTTATTTTTCTAAACCTTACATTTTTTATGGGATAAACATTTTTAAAATATATACAAAACATTTTTGTGTTTATAAAAAAAAATGTTTTATTCAAAATAAATATTTTGAATTTAAATTTTTTTACCAAAAAACGGCTAGAAAGTTCTAGAAGAATATCCCCCACAAAAGACAAAAAAGGGAGCGTCAAAAAATTAGGCGGCCCCCTTAATTAATTTAGGAGACCGGCCATAATTAAGGGGGCCGACACCCTATTTAAGAGGGGGCCGGCCATAGACCACGCTCCTCTTTTTTTTCCTATAAATACTGGACTATTCCTAACTGTTTTCTCACCTTTTGCACTCATTCTTTCTGCTCAAAACAGCCCACATATCCTCTCTAAAATCCTTTGATCACTTAACTTATTATAAGTTTGTTTAAAATATGATCCAATCATCCATCCATTGAAGTGCAAGAGAAGAACTTTCGTTATCATTAAGATACGAAGTTATGTAGGCTAGTTAGGGCATTCGTGACATGTCTTACATTCACAATGCATAGATCGAGTCCATGTATTCCAAACTTGTATAATTGCTTGATCATGGTGTGTATTGTAGTTGGATCTTGGTGATCCTTTCTAGTAGTGTTAGATAGTTGTGACATAAGTAGTGCGGTGAGGAGAAGATATGAATGTGTGAAGTTGTGAAGGTGTGAAGAAGTTGTGAAGGTGTGAAGAAGTTGTGTAGTTGTGACCAAGTTGTGTAGCTAAGTTGTGATCAAGTTGTGTAGCTAAGTCGTGTAGTGAAGTTGTGAAGTAGTCGTGAAGTTGTGAAGTAGTCGTGAAGTTGTGAAGTCGTGAAGTTGTGTTGTGATAGATTGGTTCTAGCTAAGATTAGAACTCGACATTTAGCTTAGTGTCAGAAATTGATATAAGCAACGTTGTGTACGGTTTTCTCCGCCTTAAGGGAGCTTGTTGACTAGTGAAGAAACTCTCGAGTTGGGTACTCGGGGAGTGGAGTAGGGCGAAGAGGTGCTTCGTGACCGAATCACTATAAATCATCGTGTCCGGTTTGCATTTCCTTTCACTTATCTCTTTACATTTATACTCGCATTTATCGCTTTATATTTATACTTGCAATTGTGTGATGTGTTAATTATATAGTTTTAATTATATCTTGAATAAATGTGAATATAGTGTGTTGGTTTATATTGTTAATATGTGTATATAACTTGTATGAACACTCATCATATTGTATCACGCTTGATCGGTAATTTGATACGAAACATTTTAAGATTTTTAATGGAAACGTATTCACCCCCCCCCTCTACGATTTTCACAATAATAACAATATACACCGAGCAATTATAACTATAAATCAATTTAAAATTTTTGACAGAGACAATATTTGGTGATCACTGCAAATACCCCTATGCTTAACATCTCAAAACTTTATTTGTTTGTCGTGACGGGTTGGATATCATTGTTGTTGTTGTCAAAACCTTGTTTGTTATATTGTTTTTAAGCGTAAATGTTAGTGGTAACATACAACTAGCTGTGATAAGTCATGATTTTCAAAAAGTAATTAAGTATATAACAATTTCATAAAAAAAATACTAAGCAAACAAGCATTTAATGGTTGTCTAGTGAATGAGTTATTCAAGCAATACACGACAAAAAAAGTAAAGAAATTGTGATCATCATTGGAAAAAATAGATACTCCTTCCATCCCAAAATTATTGTCCCCTGACAAAAAACACACAGTTTAAGAAAAATGCATTTATTACTGTTTTATCTTTCTTACTTTTTGACAGAATAACAGTTTTACCCTTAGCTAATTAATTAAAGTCTTTTTTAAAGTTTGTAATAATAATTTTTAACAAGGGTAATATAATAAACTTGATCAAACTTCTCTATTTATTTTTAGTAGTGGACAATTAAATCGGGGCATCCCAAAAAGGAAACGTGGACAATAAAATGGGACGGAGTGAGTAATTTAGAGCATTTAATACTTTATGCGAAGCCCCTTTTTGATAGATTTTTTTCCTTGCATTTACACGTTAATTCCTTATGGTAGTGTTCACACAAGTCGATTCAACTTCTCAAAATTTTGAGCATTGGGGCTATATTGTAGTTGACTTATTAGTATGGCTGTCCCGTGATTTTTTTTAGATTTGTACTTGCATCATACATATTGTTCGTGATAGCCTGTGCCAAAATTACAACATACGCTTTATAAGCATCTAAATTGTATATATATGTATTACAGTCTAAATTTTTTTTATTCTTTTGATCAAGATTTTCAAAAACCATTAGATAACAGTAGACAAACACTCTATATTTGTTATATTGTAAATAATATTGAGTGATTAAAAAAGCGAATTAGATCATTTGTAACAATCTTTTAGTTTAGGGCTAAAACTGTCTATCTTGTAAGTATTAGTTTGGCCATAAAACTAAAAAGTTAAGACATATATGTAATGAGCTCATACTATAGGGTGTAAAGCAAAAATATCTCAAAGTCGTCTTCTACCTCAGGCATGACCCTGCTTTCAAATCTGTACCATATAATCCTGTTTATACACATTTTTGCAAATCACTTACAACAAATCTTATGTTTTTCCTATGCTTATTAGGCTAGTTGGGGGAGGCCTAGCACCCGCTAGCCACCCCATTGCCTCCGCCCCTGCCACCATGTTCCCTCGCATAAGAGCACAAGGTACGGTGGCTGGTGGCTTGAGCCATCGTCGAAAACGCCAGCCCACGGCCCGAAAACCACACCGTGGGTGGCATTTTCTTGTCTCGCGCCGCCGCCACCACCAGCCGAGATGGTGGGCGAAAACGTGACGTGAAAACGCGAGACGCTGTTCCGCGTCTCGCGTTTTCGCGTTTATATATATATATATATATTAAAAAAAATTAAAAAGTAGCCGTTGGGAATGGCTTGCTTAAAAAGTAACCATTTTAGGGGTGTTTTTTGCAACTTTTGAACCATCTTTTTATTATAGCATGTATTTATATTAAAGTATATATTGTATATTTAGTGTAATTGGCCCATTGGCCTGAGCCCATACTCTAGAATCTTCCTTTGTATCCTATATATAGGCTGTATATTATCAATTATAATGAAATAATCATTCCAATCAATATCAATTTCTAATATCTTTCATGGTATCAGAGCTTACTATTAATCTTCCCGTAATCTTCTCTTTCTTTTTCTCTCATAACAAGCTCCTCACCTCTCCCTCCAATAAAAAAAATACTCTTCATCGGCATCAAGTACTGTTTATCCGAGGCACTGTTCACCGGCGTCACTGTTCATCGACGGGGTACTGTTCATCCGAAAAAAAAATCTTATGGCTTCTCATGATCAGCAATGGTATATGAACACCGGAGCAACTTCTCACCTTTCATCTCACACCGGTAACCTTCAAACCTCTTTTCTTAATCGTAAATTTTATTCAGTTATTGTCGGAAATGGATCATCTATACATGTCATCCACTCTGGTCATGTACAAATCTCTAATCCATATCGTCCCCTCCACCTTAAAAATGTTCTTGTCACACCCAATATAATTAAAACCTTGTTTTGGTACGTAAATTCACCACTGATAATAAATGCTCCATTAATTTTGATCCATATGGTTTCACTGTACGAGATTATCATACCCGTCAAACCCTTCTTCGTTGTGACAGCACGGGTGATCTATACCCCTTACACGTTGCCGCCTCAGCCTTTGCCATACTTACCAATAATCATTCCCTTTGGCATCAATGCCTTGGTCACCCCGGTGACACTGTAATTCAAACTCTGTCGTCACGTGGCCTTGTGTCTTATAATAAACAAAACACTCAACACCTATGTCGTGCCTGCTAGTTAGGGAAACAAACAAAACTTTCCTTTCAACGATCTACCTCTATTGTCACATCTCCCTTTGACATTATTTACTCAGACCTTTGGACATCTCCTGTCTCTAGCATGAGTGGATATAAATACTATGTCCTTTTCTTAGATCACTATTCACTTTACAGAAAATTTGATGCACAGTCAAAACTCCTACACTTTCGTGCATTTGTAAAAACCCAATTCAACCATGAAATCAAAACCTTCCAATGTGATCATGGTGGAAAATTTAACAACTCCCTCCATGAATTATTTGCCACTAATGGCATTCAATTTCGTTTCTCATGCCCACGTACATCTTAACAAAATGGAAAATCTGAACGCATGATTCGTACTATCAATCACGTAGTAAGTTCTCCCCTATTTCAAGCCCGTCTTCCTCCCGAGTATTGGGTCGAAGCACTACTCACTGCCGCTTACTTACTTAATATCCTCCTGATTGCAGTGAAATGCATTATTTATAATACATATATTAATAAGTGTGTAAATCCAAACCTCTCACCCTTGACCAAGGTAAAAAGTCTAAATTCACACACAAAATAAAATATATATTAAGAGACCGGAAGTATGTCTCCCGGGTCGTTTCCCCAACGAGGCTGCGATTATGATCGAATGATGAGTTTATGATTTGAATTGAGAAACAATTGGTTTTGATTTTTAACTAATTAAACTAAAATTAATTAAAGAAAACTAAAATTATTCTACGGGAAACAAGCAGTGGAAAATGGGAACCTTAAATATACTACGGGGAACAAAAATAGTTAATTGGATAAAACCTAAACTACGGGAGTATAAATAATGGTAATAGAAATCCTAAGGAATCTACGGGGAACATAATTGGGCTAAAAATAATTAACTAAAATAATTAAAACTAACAAATTACACTACACATGCAATTACGGATAACCGGTAATTAATTTGTAAGCTAAAATACTAAAATTATAAAAATAAAGTCCTAAAATTAATTTTAAAATTTAAATAAATTAAAAATATTCTAACTTAAAAGAAAATGTAAGAAAATTCAAAAACGGAGTTAAAAATCGAATAAAACGGTAAGAAACGAAAAACCGGGCTCGTAAACGGGCCCGAAACTGAAAATTAAGCAAAAATTACCCGACAAAGGTTTTTATAATTTTTCTACAAACTATTTAATAAAAGAAAATTTTCTAAAAAAGAAAAATATTTTTTTGTTAATTTTTGTATTTCTTATGAATTTTTATAATTTAAGTACTAAGTAAAACTAAAAAAAATAGAAAAAGACAAAACCTAAAAGTATAAAAATTCTGAAAAATTCAAATTAAATAAAGAAAAAGTTAACAAATCTAAAAATGAAAAATGCCCAAAAGTTACTGTAGCAATTAAGAGTAATTAAACTAATTAAAATTTTAACCTAAAACTTAATTAAATTAAATACTTAAACTAACTAGGCTAACTGACAAGGACCACTAGTGCAATTACCCTAGGACCTACTGTGTAATACTAACCTAACTAGAAGTCCTAACAGAGTTATAACTACAATCACAAGTTTACACTTTCAGCCCCTGCAAAGGACCCCGTTTTGCAAGAAAAGTCCAACAAGCTTATTAAGCAAAACTTAAAAAAGAAAAGTTAAAGAAGGGCTTATGGAGAGTATTTTTCACAAAAGACACATGGGCTGAAAGCTACTCAATAAGCCAGATAATTAAGCTTTTTGTGACAGAATGTTAATAAGCTTAAAAAGCTTATTAGCTTTTCTCTTTGAGCTAGGAGGTACAAAATAAGCTGAATTCTGCTTTATCTAAAATCACTAAGCTAACTCTACTTATACTAACTAAATTAAACTAGAATAAGCCCCTAAAATAAGCTGAATGCTAAATAAGCTATGACTGACAGATTTTAAAAAGAAAGAAAAAATGAAAATTTACCTACTTTGAGCCTATAATAAGCTGACCTAAGAAGGGAGTTAAGCTATGAAATTCTAGGGGCTTAAAGGGGGGCCTAGGGGCTTATTGAAACTGCAAAAAGATATGGTGCTAATTAAGCTAATTTGCAAGAAATAAGGGGCTGGAATTTGGCTTTTGCACCAGGGGAACTGCCAAACAGGCATGAGGGGCTTTTTGGCTTAAGCCAAATAAGCTCAAAATGGCTTAAGCAAATAAGAAACAGATTTAACAGAGATATAAATGAGCTTAAATCCTAAAAATGGCCTTTCAATTCCAACAAAATCCAGCTGATAATTGGGCTTGAAATTGGCTTGTTTTCAAAAAAAAGAATTGACACACTAGACTTTTTACTTGGTCAACTTAAAATCACAGAAGCAATGGCCTTTTAAAGGGGACTTTGGTGACTAAAATGAGCACAAGATTGTATTACTTAAGCTGTCTAAACAGCTTAAGCTTGTTAAGCTTAAGTTATTTACTAAATTTTTGACAGTCAAGCTAAAAGGTCTCAAAAGCTTATTTAATACTGAAAAGAATGATTAAGTTACACTAATTGACCCCCACACACTCAGCCAAGATTGGCTAAGTGCACTTGACCCATGCCAATAAAATATTGACCCATTTTGACCTTTTCAAGTTGTAAGCCAAACACCCCCTTATTTTCTGAAGATAGTGATTAACTGTTTTACATAAACATAAACCTAACTTAACTGCTTATGAGTTAATTTTAACCATTTCAACATATGTTTAACAAATTTTTTATAAAAAGGTAATTTAAACAGGCTGAAAAGCTAAATTCGATCCTTCAACTTTCAATAGTAATGCAAGAATTTCAAAAGTAAATTTGCAAATTTTTCATTAACAATAAGAGATTACAAGAGAAACTGAATGCTTAAAGTACAAATTTAATTAAAAGTTTATATAAAAAAAAAGCTAGTAAAAAAAAGGGTGGTTCATCGACATTGTGCTCCTTCAATTTATAGGAGCTCTCTCTCTTCATTTTTCTCATTCTTGTGTTTGTTGTGTGTGTACAAAGCCCAGCTAACAATCTCAGCCCTAGGATCACACTTGTGTTTGTTTCTTATCAATCTCAGCCATGGATGGTGCTTCGGGTTTGGGGAGATTGCCAAGGTGGCAACTTTTAGGGTTAGTGGGAGTGGGATTTGCTTAGATATGGTTAACGAAAGGGTTGGGTTATGGGAAGGATGAGTGAACTCGTGAGGGTGGGGCTTTTTAGGGTTTTTGGCGGGATGGGAAAGGTGAAAGGACGAATGGTGAATTATGGTTAACAGGTTTTTAAAAGTTTTTCTGCATTTGCCCCAGAAAAAAACCCTGAAGTTTCATTCTTTTCCATTTCTTTTGTTTCTTTTCTTTTTAGTTATAAAAGAGTTTAAAAAGTTGGCATAAACAGCCCTTGTGTTTTAATCAAAAGGATTAAAGAAGGAATTGGTGAATTGCAGTTTCGGCCCCCCCACTTGGGGTTTGGTTTTTTTTTTATAAGAGATAAAGTTTTGGAAACTTGCAAATTCAGTCCCTTATATTTTTAAAACACTTTTTCACTTTTTACAAGCATTTTTTAAAACTGTGACAATTTAGTCCCCTATGGTTTATAAAATTGTTATTGGGGCCAGTAATGGGCTTTGGGTTATGGTATTGGCCAAGTCTGGGTGTGTTTGGGCCCAATAAGTGGTTTTGTGGCTTGTATGTTGGGCCCAACTGAGTGTGTTTGGACCCAATAAGGGTCAGGCCTGTGTTATTGGGCTTTTTATGGCCCAATAAGGTTTGGGTGGGTTTTGTGTTATACTGGCTGAGATTGTTTGTTTTCAAGGGTAGGATCGGGTCTTCAAGTCTTCATATGGTCTTGTCAATTGCACATAAATGGGTTTGTTGTCATTGATTGAGGGCCAATTTTGGTTTCACAGTCTTCGTTAATATACTATTGGGCTTTCCCGCGCCCATCCAGATGGTTGAGATTGAAAACCAATGGTATTCTTCAATTACGGCTTTGGTTTTGACTGTTGATTTGTTGAGTTGACTTTTGACTTTGACTTTTCTGGTCTTTGGCTTTGCTTTGGCTTTGTCCTTCACAGCTTTTCCATTCGATGTCGGTTTTGTAGTTTTGGCTTGTTTCTTCGCTCCTTTTCTTGGTTACATATTGTTCTTGCCACAATGCAATTTAGCAAAACAAGCATATATTTGGCATTTTAGGCCCGTTTTTGGTTATTTCAGCTCGTTTTCAATGGAAAAAGGTATGTGTAATTAAGCACATACCAAAATCCCCCATACTACGACATTGCCGTGTCCTCACGCAATGCTATGAAGTAAGCATTCACGAAAACTAAGACTCAGTGACCCTCCGTCTACTAACTTTGAAAAGTAGCAAAGTGTTTGTCAAAGGAAAGAATCAATAGCTTTGACAAATCCCGATTAACACCATTATTTTATATGTACATTGACTACTCTATTTTTTTTGGATTTTTCATTTTTGAATGGTTTGTCTTTCTTATTTAACTCACAATGGGATCATAGAGTGAGAAACGTCCATAGAGTGATCTACGGATGTCCTTACGGAAAATTTCATCGTCCTTGATTTTTTACTAGTCTTAAGCCAAGCAATTAAACAAGATCATTGTCAATATAAGTTTAGATGTTAAGCCCTCATACTTATGACTTGTGAACTTTTTAACTCCCGACATGGATACATGATTACGTGTGTGTGTTCATTTCAACTCAACCATAGATCAACTTATTCTCATAGTCACAAAATAAATCATGACTCAAAGCAACAACTTATTAAGACCTTGCAACTTGATTTTATAGAACTTCAACAAATTTTTCTTTACGATCACAAGTTCTTGAAGCTAGGAATGCGTTGCTTAGTTTGAACACCTACCTAGGCCTCGATCCCTAGTAGGATATCACGACCAACGACCGGTGTTCTTAGTTTGAAAACCCACCCCGTTGCTAGCGTAGTGGGAAATCACATCAACACCTTCTTCCTAATATGGCTAAGGATTAGTGTCTTAGTTTGAACCCTCACCTAGACCTTTCTTCCAAGTGAGATATCACGACACACCAAGTCCCTAGAAGCAAAGATGTCTTAGTTTGAACCCCCACCTCGTGGTTAGCGGAGTGGGATATCACGACACATCTATTACTTGCTCCATATAATCAAATGTATGCTTTATTGGCATTAAATCTTTTCAAAACTTTTGCTTTTTTAGATCAGAGGCACAAATTTGAAGCTTTATCTGAAAACATCGATTGACTAGTTGAATTAAATCGAACACGTATGATTAGGCGGCATTAAAGCTTATGGGGAGAAAAAGACACAAGTTATCATATGATTTTTAGACGAATCTTCTTGACACATAAACTTAATAATTTAACTCTAATCATTTCTCGTATCTTCACATTACACGAATTCAATGTAATAGAATTCGTGAAAGCTTGCCTAACAGAACTAGCTAGGGCTCAACCCGCCCGGTATTCGCGTACAAAACTATTATTCTTACGCTACCGCAACGGAAAATACAGCAAAAGTAATACCAAAAAGACAAACCTTAATTTACATTTTTTTATTTTTAAAAATTTTTAAAATTTTTCATTTTTTTGGTATTTTTGCAAAAATTTGGTGGTAAAAACGGGATTACGTGATAATAACGGCTGCAGGCAGAAATCAAATCAAAGATACCCCCCCCATACTAGAACTAAACATCGTCCTCGATGTTTCAAGGGTTCCTACGTAAATCTAAGGCCGTTTATAAAGTGTGCCAAAAGATAAAACGTTAGTCGACTAGATTAGGATATCAGATTCCCAAATTGAAGCTGAGGATGTGAAACTCTTGTGAACAAATGACAAGACTGAGAGCACGAGAGTCTTCACAATTCGGGCAATCCTGGACAGTTAACAACAAAACACGGAACACGGGTAATGGAAAGGGCAAGCCTTTTCACAACAACACAAACAAGAAACACTTATTCATTACTACTACTACGATAAGCATGGGGTGCCTCCCACGAAGCGCTTGTTTTTCTAGTCGCTACGCTTGACCTCATCCCCCCATACTAGAACTTGTCAAGGGGGATAGAAATAGGGATGACAAACACTCAAACATGAAGTGTTGTCTCCATGGATCAACAACGGGTTTTCATGATGAAATAGCTTGGAAGCTTTAAGGTCCCGATGTGATGAAGAAGGAGTAGATTTCTCCTTAGAAGCATGAACACCGTGATTGAAAACTTTGTCAATCACCGGGGAAAGTGTAGCAAGAGATCTCGTGGATTTGACTTCAAAGCATATCCCCGAATCATAAATCTTGTTTCTAACTTCGGAAGGAGAAGAACCATCAAGATCGGATCCGAGATCATTATGAGAAGGAATGAAGTTGAAATCCATGTGAAGGGTGGGTTGGGTGGGCAAAATATCAGGCACATCCACGGGGATGTCTTCCACCACATCAATGGTTGAATTTCCCGAATCGAGATAATCAACATGAAATGATTCGCACTCGGGAAGGAAAGAAGAATTGTCATCATCTTCGGAGTCGAAATCATCATTCTCAATACCCGGTGGTATCGAGTCTTCCGAACCAGTAGATAAATCGATCTCGTCAGCATTAGCTTGAAAAGCTTCCGGTGGTCGGGGAGAAGAGTTATCATAAAGCAAACTCTTCAA
This sequence comes from Tanacetum coccineum, assembly GCA_026074375.1. Classification (NCBI taxonomy): domain Eukaryota; kingdom Viridiplantae; phylum Streptophyta; class Magnoliopsida; order Asterales; family Asteraceae; genus Tanacetum; species Tanacetum coccineum. The sequence goes on along the minus strand of BQNB010014134.1, from coordinate 5,152 downwards.
AAACAAAATATCACCCTCCGAATCAAGGTTGATATTATCAACTCTCGGTGGAATTGATTTGATATTATCTAACACCTCATCATGAGTTTGATCAACCTTAGCGGAAGTGATTTTTTCATCAAGATCAAAGAGAGGATTAGAGAAAATTTTAAAATTCTCATTTGGAACGTCCTCTTCGGAAAATGACTCATCACTTGAGGTACAATCTTCGTCGATATCGAAGAGAGGGTTAGAGAAAGTAAGATCATGATTCTTTGAAGAATCATCATATGGAGGCAAATCACACTCACCGTCGGAAAAATCCTCGAACTCACTTGGGGTTGGGACAAGGTTCTCGACACTAAACTTTATGAATTCGTCCGATTCCGTTGCCGGAATAGTGTCAAGATGCTCGTCCCCCATACTTAGAGAGTTAACGGGTTCCTTGGTTGGTAAAACGGGTGTGATTGCAATGGTACAGTCCTCGTCATCATCGTTACAGTAGACGAGAGGGCGATTCCAGGCCGGAGTATTAATATACTCTGCCAGCTCGTCACTTATATTTTGCACATCTTGAACAAGTTTGCTAAGCGATTCTTGTACTTCCTCGGATTGAGCATGTTTAATTTCAAGAAATTTATCCCAAGCTTGCATTAAAAATTTCGGTGTTTCCCGAAAAGATATACGATTAAACTTATTTAAAAAGTTTTCAATCGATCTCATTAGGTCTTCGCGGGCTTGCAAAGCTTCCATGCTCATTTGTTGAGGAGGTTGATGAATGACGGGAATTTGCGGGGGTTCGAGTTGGTCAAAACCGAAAGAATTAGAATCGTGAAAATTTTGATTCAACGGTCGACATTCAAAAGTCGCGTGAGGACCCCCGCAATCTTCACAACAAGGATGTTGTTGTGGAAAACTTGGTAAAGATTGTGGAAACTCATTATTATTGTAGTAGGGTGTACAATAATGACCGTAACGAGCATCGTTCCCACAAAGTTCACACAAGATTGGTTGATAGTGTGCGGGGTGGTCGGGAAAATTTTGAGAATCGTCGAAAGAGTACGGAGTACAAATTTGACAAATTCCATTAATAAAATGACAACCGCATTGTTGACATGTGCATGAATAACAATATGAGTCATCCGACGGTTGTCCACACCCCGCACACATAAATGGAAAATAAGTCGTCATAAGAATTAAACAAAATGGAGGGATAAGAAAAGAATTAAATGATAAGAAGAAAAAGAAGATTATTTTTGGTTTTTCGAATTTATTAAACAACATATTTTACAAACGGACAAAACGGAAGACAACTTAAACCAAATAATCGAACTCACTTCACGGTAGCTCCCAAATTGAAAAACGCACAAGCGAGCGGAGGAGAGGGATAGCGCGAAGCTTATTTCTCCTTTCGGGTCGTAGTTCGTTGGAACAAGCCTCCTTATACCCACCTTTTAGCTTGTTAATCAATTCGAGGTGAGCCGTACCTCGTAATCGATACAAATGGCAAGTTTTTAATCTTTTGTTCAAATTGGGAACTAGCAAGTTCACCGGAACTTATTATGAAGAATACCCCAGTTGGTAGTATTCTTTGTGGTGTTCTTTCACCACTTGTGAATTTTATTTCTTATTTATGGATAATGTATTTATATTTTTAGTTTTTTCTTTGTTTTATAAATATATACTAAAAAGAAAGTGAAAAATATTTTTGTATTTTTATAAAAGATATATATACAAATTCAAATTACAATTTATCACAAGATATAACACAGCCTCCCCGGCAGCGGCGCCAAAATTTGATTGCAGTGAAATGCATTATTTATAATACATATATTAATAAGTGTGTAAATCCAAACCTCTCACCCTTGACCAAGGTAAAAAGTCTAAATTCACACATAAAATAAAATATATATTAAGAGACCGGAAGTATGTCTCCCGGGTCGTTTCCCCAACGAGGCTGCGATTATGATCGAATGATGAGTTTATGATTTGAATTGAGAAACAATTGGTTTTGATTTTTAACTAATTAAACTAAAATTAATTAAAGAAAACTAAAATTATTCTACGGGGAAACAGCAGTGGATAAATCAGAACCTGAAATTATACACGGGGAACAAACATAGTTAATTGATATAGACCTAAAGAGCTACGGAGCAATAGATGCAATAAAACTCCTAAGAATCTATGGACACTAATTGGGCCTAAAGAAATACATACACTAAAATAATGTAAAACAAACAAATTACACTACGACATGCAAGTGTACAGGGATGCAGCAGGTAATTACATCTTTGTAAGCTAAAATACTAAAATTATAAAAGAAAGGCATCCCTAAAATTAATTTCTTTAAAATTTAATAAATTAAAAAATATTCTAACTTAAAAGAAAGATGAGTACACAAATTCAAAAACGGAGTAGAAAATCGATAAAACGTAAGACAACGAAAACACCGGGCAATCGAGAAACGGGCCCGAAACTGAAATTAAGCAAAAATTACCCTACAAAGGTTGTGATAATTTTTTCTACACCTATTAATACTCTATGTAAAATTTTCTAGAAAAAGAAAAATATATTTTTGTTTTAATAGTTTGCGTCTTATACAATTTTTATAATTTGATACTAATAAAACAAAAAAAATAGAAAAGACAAAAAATAAAAGTATAAATTTCTTGAAGAAATGCACACGAAAAAATTTCAAATTAAAGTAAGAGAAAAAGTTAAGCAATGCTACAAAATGTAAAAATGCCCAAAACGTTACGTGTAGCCAATTAAGAGTATTTAAACTAGAATTCTTAAACTTAAACCTCTGAAATTATATTATTATACTAATTAAATTAATTAAGCTAACTAAGTTAACTGTTAGGGACTAATAGTGAAAAGGCAACAAGGACTAACAGTGTAAAACTATCCTAACTAAAAGTGCTAACAGTGTTGACTATAAATTTAGTAAATTACATAAATGGTCCCTGAAAAGGACCCCGATTGACAATTTTAGTCCAAATGGCTTATTATCTAAAACTCAAAAAAGAAAAGTTAAAAAGGGGCTTATAGTGAGCATTTTCTTCAAAAGACACAAAAGCTGAAACTTACTAAATAAGCTGAAAAATCTAGCTTAATCTGACAGAATGCATAATAAGCTTAAGGAGCTTATTAGCTTTTCTCTTTGAGCTATGAGGTACAAAATAAGCTGAATTCTGCTTTATCTAAAATCATTAAGCTAACTCTACTTATACTAACTAAATTAAACTAGAATAAGCCCCTAAAATAAGCTGAATGCTAAATAAGCTATGACTGACAGATTTTAAAAAGAAAGAAAAAATGAAAATTTACCTACTTTGAGCCTATAATAAGCTGACCTAACCTAAGAATTAAGCTGTAAAATTTTCAGGGCTTAAAGGGGGGGACTAGGGGCTTAATAAATCTGCAAAAAGAACTAAGGAATGTTTGGCTTAATTAAAAGAAATAAAGGTCTGAAAAATCACTTTTGCACCAGGGCAAAAGTCAACACAGCCTAAGGCCTTTTGGTGCTTATCTAATTAAGCTCAAATGAGCTTTTTATATTAAGCAAAATTGAAACAGATTAAGAATACTAACAAATGGACTTATTATCCAAATTTGGGCTTTAAAAATGACATCTAACCTGCTGATAATAAGCATTAAAATTGGGAGTTTTAAAGAAAATTTCACTAGGACAGATTTAGACAATTTGGCTTACAACCATGTGACAGACCAAAAGCTCTTTTAAAAACTTGAAACACACTCAAATTAGATCAAGAAAGGTACACCTAATCTATTCTAAACTTACTTAAGCCCAAGCTTAATTTAGCTAAAAGAAAAATGACAGAAAATCTAAGGCTTAACAAGAAACAAAAATTTTGAATTTTTTTGCTTAACAAATATTAATTAAACTGACTAAAACAAACCTACACACTCAGCTGAATATTCTGAGTGTGTGTGACCCATTCTAGACTATAAACCAAACACCCCCTTATTTTAAAAAAAACTGATTTAACTGAATTTAAATTAAAATAAAACTTGATAAACTTGATTATGAGTAAATTTTAACAATTTAACACATATTTATCTAAGATTAACAGATTTAGAGAGTTTAATATGAATTTAAGATTTTTGACAGTAACAAACAAAACTTCAAAGAGAACTTTCAAATTTTCATTGATATAAAAGAGATTACAATTGAAATGTAAGAAAAGACTGAATACTAGATTACAATGCTAAAAATAAAACTTAAATTAAAGTAAAAAAAGGAAAAAGGGTCCCTTGTCTTCGGGTGTGTTTCTTGAATAAATAGCATTTGAGAAAACCCTTCTTGAGTTGTGTTGTGTTTCTTTGGTGAGAGGGAATAAAACTCATCCATCTTAGCCCTTAGATTGAAACTTGTGTTTCCTTCTCTACAATCTCAGCCATTGACGCACCTTGGTCATGGTGAGATTGCCAACCTGGACCAAATTAAAGGTTAGTGGGGGTGGGTTTAGGTTGGGACTGGTTAAAGGAAGGGCTGGGTAAAAGAATGAAGGGTTGCATGTGACTGGTGTGGCTTTTGATGCCATGGCGGGAAAGGGATTGAGGGGAGAGCGGGGATTGGGTGCAGGTTTTTAAATCTTTCAAAATTGCCAAAAAGAGACCCTTCACTTTCTTGTTCTTTTCATTTCTTTTTAATACCCTTTTTGTTAGTTATAACAACTTTGAAAGAAACCAATAAAGGCCCCTCCTGTTTTTAGTAAAAAGATTAAAAGAGACTTTAAAGAATTGGCAGAACTGGCCCTTGGCCTTTATAAAGGGAATAAAAGTTTGAAAATTACAAAATCAGTCCCTCTTATTATTTCTTTCATTTCTTTCTTTATAAAACATGTTTTATAAATGACATTTTTAGTCCTTATGTTTTATAAAAGAGTATAATGGGCCTTAATGGGCTTTGGGTTATGTATTGGGCCCAACTGGGTTTATTTGGGCCCAATAAGGATTTGTGGGCTTGTATTGGGCCCAATTGGGTTTGTTTGGGCCCAATATGATTCAAGCTTCTATTATTGGGCTTTTTAAGGCCCAATAAGGTTTGTGATGGGTTTTGTGTGTACAATGGCTGAGATTGGTTGTACAAGGGCTAGGTATGGGCCTTCAAAGTCTTCACAGTCTTTGTCAAATGCACACAAATGGG
>BQNB010014133.1:0-75747 GCA_026074375.1 Tanacetum coccineum | reverse complement strand
GTGAGCTTTTCTTAAGGGAAACTTAAGGAAAGTTCTTAATTGCTCTTTTGGAATATTTTATATTATATATTTTTGCGTATATAAAATCTACAATCAATTTTTGGCGCCGCTGCCGGGGATTTGTGTTAAAGATTCCTTCGTTTACGTTTGTTGATTTGGTTTGAAGATCCTTTCGTCCTCGAAAGTTTCATTCTTGTTATATATCAAAAATCAAAAAAAATATAAAAAATATAAAAAGTAAAAAAAAAATATTTTCTTTTTCTTTTTAGTATAATTATCATAAAAAAACATATAAAAAATCAAAAATAAAAAAAAAATTCTTTAAGAAGAAATAAAATACACAAAGTCGGTAAAAGAACACCAACATTTAATACTCTCAATTGAAGTATTATCATAAATAAGTTCCGGTGAACTTGAAAAGTTCCCAAATCGAACCAAAGATTCAAAAACTTTCCATTTGTGTCACTTACGAAGTACGGCTCACCTTGAAAAGCAATTTTTGAGAGCTATCGTGAAGTAAGTTGATTATTTGGTTTTAAGTTGTCTTCCGTATATCCGTTTAAAAAAAATTGTTAAAAAAAATTAAATTAAATTTTCTTTAAAAAAATATATAAAACCCCAAAAATAATCTCCGTAACCTAAAATCCGTTTAATTCTTTTCTTTAACCCTCTATTTGTTTAATTCTTAATGTCGACATTCGGATTTTATCCTTCAATATGGCGAAATTGGACATGGCCCTAATGCTAGCAAGCTCCCATCTGAGGGATTAAAAAGAGGCAATTGTTGTCTCCACGATAAATGCATCAATTTTGAGCCTTAAAACAACCTTTGATCAATCTTGTGCAAAGTAATAAGTTCACGGGTAGACAAGACCCTCATAACCACCTTTGATTTTCTCTATACACAAGTCACTTCATCGTTTAGACATCACGAAGTCTCCGTACACTTTCGATTACAGCTTTGATGTTTCCGTCTATCCTATGGACGGTGAAGCCGAGATTGGGAGTTATGGAATACCTCTAGAATCAATTCTAACATGGGTTGACCTTGTCTTTAAAATTTCATAATCAATTCGTTCCCACCTTCGAAAACAACTGACCTTCGAATGAAAATCACTACTTTTACCAAAACCATAACCAAAACCTTCAACGAAGCATGGGAACGTTTTATAGACTTCTCGTCAATGTCTTCACCATGGTTTCTCAGAATTCATCAACCGCTTGATACATTTTACAATTCCTTGGATTTCAATGATCAAGATGCCTTAGATTCCAGCCTGCGGGTGGCGTATTTTTCTAGATAAGATGCCCGAGAAGGTTTAGCCATAATCGAAAGTAAATCAAAAGTGCGTTACCATGATGTCGTCCAATGATTCAAGAGAGTTTACAGAATGCTCCGTCCTTCTTCTTCGTAACTTCCAATATTTCCTTTCGTGATTCACAAAGGCCAGCCTACTTGATGATACAAATGAATATTCGAATGTAGCCATTAGATAATAGCGATTTAGTGTAAAAGAATGCTACGACTCCTGCTACCGTCAAGCAGTCGAGGACGTTGTGTCACATGTGGTTTAAACCATAATTTCACTATTGTCGTAACTAGGAACGCTTTACCGGTGTTCATGATAATATTCATCTTTTCCACATATCCGCCGCCGTTGGCATTTTGGTCAACGGGAATCCTCTCTAATTTTTGGCTCAAACCAATGAGACCACCGGGTTTCAATATCCAAATTCAAACATAACCAGGAAACCAAAATACCGATTTCAAGGAAAACAATTTCAAGATTCAAATCAAAAAGCGTGGGATGAATTTCAACCAAAATCATCAAAACAATCAAGGTCAAGTTTTTCAACCACCAACCAATCAACCACCGGTTTATCAAGTTCCACCATATCAGGCTCCTACGCCCCAAATCCAAGGTTTTTCGAAAACAGATTTTGAAAACTACGTCAAGGCAAACGATGCGGTGTTGAAGAATGTTCAAAATCAAGGTTAAAATTTGCAGAATCAAATGGGGCTAATGTTACGAGTTTGTTGGACTATTCTTTGTAATTAATTTCAATGATTCGCCTTACTTCAAGATCGGAACTCTTCCATAGTCAACAGTATACTAACCTCGTATGCATGTCAATGCGAGCACCACAAGAAGCAACGGTATAACTTTGGAAGAACCTTCGACTCCTCTTGTTCCTACTACTCCCGTTGTTTCAAATCCTCAAAAAGAACCCGAACAAAACCTGGAGACGTCAACGGAAAAAGTGCAAAATCCAAATTTAGAAAATACCACACATGTCCCACCTCCGGAAAAAGAAGATTTAATTTTCATTGAAATCCCAAAACCAAAAAGCAAAGAAAAAAGTTATTGTTGAAAATTCAAGCATCTATTTCTCCAAGACCGAATTTCGTATCCATCTAAACTTCCTACCCCGAGAGGAGAAAGTGAGATGAGAACGATTACCAAGTGCTCAACATAGTAGGTTCTTGAAGATGTTCAAGCAACTCCGTTTAGAGATTGGATTGAAAGATGCTCTTGTCGAAATGCCAAAGTTCAACAAATGGTTAAGCTCGTTGCTAAGGAACAAAGAGAAGCTTGAGGAGATCGCCATCATGACCGTGAATGCCGAATGTTCCGCCATCTCATCAATGAAACAAAAGGTTCCGAGAGCTCGAAGATCCAGGATAAATTTCTCATCCATGTGCTTCAATAGCTCAATAGGACTAGTGCTTTAGCCGATTCAGGAGCTAGCATTAACCTTTTACCTCATTCTATCTACAAGCAACTTGGGCTTGAAGCTTTGACTCCTACCCGAATGACACTCGAGCTTGCTAACCGTTCCGTTACGCACCCGATGGGTATAGCTGAGGATGTTGTAGTTAGAGTTGATGGTTTCACTTTTCTTGCTGATTTTGTTGTGGTTAATTTTGAACCAGATCCGAGAGTGCCTATTATTTTAGGAAGACCTTTCCTTCGCACCGCAAAAACTCTCATTGATTTGTACGAGGAAAAATTGACTTTAAGAGTAGGAAAGGAAGAACTGGTTTATTATGCCGATAAATCTAAGAAAAACAAGGATACGCATTTTGTTCACGCCATTTCTGTAATCGATTTCTCAAAAGATGATCCGTTTAGTGGCAGTACCACTACTCATTCTGATGTTCCTTCTCCTAGTTCTTCTCCGGTGAAGACTAGTGATAATTTTGAGAAGTTCGCCGATGAACTTGCTCCTCTTGATTCGTTACCACCGGGTAATGATGATTCGATTCTCAAGAAGGACTTGCATGAAGAGAATTTTCAAGTTTACTCAAATCCTCTTTTTGAATTTGATGACAATTTCAAATCTAGCACCATAAATCCTCTTTTTGATGAAATGGAAGAAGATGTCGAGATCAAAAATTCCAACGTTTCTGATGAACCAGTTTTACTCAACACACCTTTATCCGATAAGGTTGAGTGTTTTACTCCAGAAGACGATATTGATGAGATCGATGCTTTTCTTGCCATAGAAGTTTCTTCTAACTTTGAGGAAGGTTATTTCGATTCAGAAGGAGACGTAATTTTTCTTGATAATCTGCTAAGTGATGATGTTTCCCATAATCTCGTTTCCGAAGTAGAACAAAATGAATCTTCGATTACTTTTTCTCCAAGAAGTGATCCTCTTCACCATGAGTTCGCCGGTGAACTTTTAACACTTCTTTCGAGGGATGATCGTGAATTTAGAGAATATCTTAGTCTTATGACAGTGCTTTGTGAGATTTCAACTTCACGGTTACAGGAAAATGTTCATGCTAATCAAAGTTCAGTTATCGAGTCTCTTCCCGTATCTCCTATCCCCGTTGAGGATAGTGAGCCTGCTTAAGAAGAGATTGATATTTTCCTTATTCCAGATGATTTAATTCCACCAGGTGCTGAGAATAATGATTCCAAAGATAAAGATAATGATTTACCTAACCTTGACCACCAAGATGATCCGTCAATTCCTCGTCCTCCACCGGAACCACCGGATGTTGAGAAATGTTTTGAACCCGAAGCGGGTATTTTGATAACCAAAGTGTTTTAAGGGTTGTTTACTATTCCCGCATGATTTTATGGCCCGATATTTTACCCTCCATTTCCCTCCTTGGTTTCATATTTGACCTTCATTCTCTTTCTTTCATCATTTCTCTCCTTCGGGAGTGAAGACACCGTGTTTGACCCCGGTATCGTCACGTTTCATAAGCCGGTGGCAGTTTCAATGAAACTTTCTTGTTCTAAGTATTGCTCTCCCTAAGGACGAATTAATTCAGGGATCGAGTCGAGCTTGCAACTCGGTGACCAAAAACAAGCCGCTTTGTGGGAGTTCACCCCATGCTTATCTATTCTCTTTCTATTTTCTTAAATAATGTGTTGTGATGTGTTGTGCTATCCTTTTCTGGTTTCTTGTTGTTTCTTGTTGTTTGTTGTGATTTTTGCAGGATTGATCCAACAATTTCTGAAGCCTCTTGTGTCCGGTGTTGTATTCCGTTTCACTCGAGCTTCTCATCCTTTGTGTGAAATTAGTTTGGGGAAATCCGATATCCTTTCATCTTATTCGAATTTGTTTTTTAACCCCCACGTTTATCTTTGCATAATTCATAAACGGCTTAGATTTACGTAGAGACCTGCCTTTAAACATTGAGGACAATGTTTCGTTTTAGTTTGGGGAGGGAATCTATCGATTTGATGTTGTCTGCTTATTGTTTTGTTCTCACGTACCCGTTTTCCCACAAAAATAGCAAAAATTTTAAAATTTTAAGTTCTTATTTGTCATAAAAAAAAAGTGTTAAGACAAAAATGTAGGTTTTCCGTTGGTGAGAATAAGAAGTAATTTTTGACCCGATCGAACGTGTAGAGTTCTAGCTTTCTCCATATCATTAATGATGATAGTTTGCTGCTAGTCTCATGTAGACTGTAAAACTTGCTAGACTTGAATCGTTAGTAAATGAAGACTTGTGCTAATCTTAAGTAGATTTTTAATATGCCGAGTTGGATTTTATATAGGCTAAGTATTCGCAAATCTCTTTGTTAGAGATTTTAAATTGCGAAGAATGAGAAATGATAGTGTTATTTATAAGTCATGACATTAAACATAGAATAGTTGGTTTTCTTTCAAGCTCATAAGGTGGTTATTGTGGTCTTTTCTCCCATTTGCTTGTTTCCACCTTTTAGATATATGTTTAATTAATAGAGATGTGCGGTTTTTTTGGTTAATAATTAGTTAATTAGAAGTTTTCTTTAGTTCCTTTGTGATTAGGGATGTGGACACATCAGGAATACTTAATTTGTTGCTACTATAATGTATCACATTAATAAATATTTTGCTTATTCCTTAAAGAGCCTAAGGGTATATGGGATAAGTAGAATTCAATAATCCAAGACTGATAAAAGTTTGCTGTATCTTGCTGGCTCACAACCGATGTTACAGCCTTCTAAAAAGTCGAGGATGTTACCGAAGTCGAAATATGTGTGCACTTACTTCCTTGTCGGAGCGTGGCCGATTGTTGTCGCGTCTAAAGGACTGGGAGGGTTAAATAATGTTGCTTAATTTTTATCTTATTTTGTGCCTTAAAGAGCCTTAGGGTATATGGTGCAAATAAGATTGGTCCATTCATGTCTTAAATGCTTTAGGGTATATGACATGAATGGTGCCTTGCTTAAGTATCCTAATAAAAGCCAAATTTTGGTTTTGCCTCGATGTGGACCTTTAATCTTTGATAAACATTTGATCTTTTGAAAAGGGCTAGGAGCTAATTATTGCGTTCTTAACCGTTACGCTTTATTTTGGAATTATTAAGTATCAAATTTAATGTCTTTAAAGAGCCGTTCGTGTGTATTTGACTTAAGTAAAATCTTGAGATAAAAAAGTAAGATTTGAGGAGGTAAAGTAAAGTTCACAATTTTTATTTTATGAGTAGTGTTAGTGTCATGACTCGTGTAAAATAAAAAAACTGACAAATGATTTGTTTTTTAAGCTTAGCTGGGAAATGTGAAAATCGGGGATGTGTATTTATCTTTTAGACACTTAATTGTGCTTTTTGTTCTATGATCCTTAAAGTTACCAATGAGGTAATGAAAACAATACATTATGTCAACACAAATAAGTTGTAGTTAGGTAGTTAATTATCAAGAAAAATCATAAAAAGAGAAAAAATCTTTAAAAATGGGAAATCGGGTGTTTTATAACTTGTGATCTTTTAACTCTCTCAACAAAAATCTTTGCTACTTTTCAAAGGTTTAGTTAGGGGAAGTTTCAAGGTATTTGGTTATAAGGCATGTGATTTTGCGTGAGGGAAACGCAATCTGTTTTAGTTTGGGAATTTTGATAAGTGTAAAATACACATATCCGTTTGTACCTAAAATAACCCAATTAAACCCAAAACACAGTGAAAAATGGCAAAAATATACTTGTTTTTGTGTTCTGTGTGTGCAGGTACGGATATATGAAAAATCACATGAAAACCGTCAAAAACGGGCAAACAAGGACACAAGAACGGAAGAGTGTACAAAAGCCGGAAGCCAAAGCCAGAAAAAGTCAAATCTTCAGTCAACTCCAGTCAATCTTGGTCAACAAAAGTCAACCACAAAAGACAAGACCCAAAATGTTTCAAAATAGCCATTCAAGTTTCAAAAGTTACAAAAATAGTCCCTAAACCTAAATTGGCCATGCCCGGATCCAAAAACCCAATTCCTAGCCCAATATCCTTTTCATTAAACTCCAAGGGCCATTCTTGCTATTTCCTAAACTTCCTTTTACACCTACACCTTTTATAACCAACCACAAGGACTAATTTTGCCAATCGCCCAAAGTTCAAACAACTTTTACTCGTTTTATAGTTAAAAAAGGCGCGAAGCCATGGTTACTATTCACCCGTCGTCCCCATCTTTACCCACAGTCAAAATCAAAGGGCTTTATCAAATTGAGGGGAGAATAAGACAATTCAAGAAGTCTACAATGAAATGGCAAGGTCAAATGTGTCAAATCAAGGGCTTTCATTTGTCTACCCAAGCATCAAAGCCACGTGGAGGTTGAGAAAGCACAAAGGAATTGGGATTTTGCATTGGATTCACTCAGTAAACTAACACAAGCTGTCACATCATAAGAATGATAGCTTGGCAATCCTTGAGCATCTACATTTGATCCAACGGCTTACAATAGCCCTCAAATGATTGAAGAAATGATTGGTTGGGATTGATTGGAGCGTGGGCATCAAGCCAGACCTAGAAGCTTTAGCTTGACACTATAAATAGGCTCTCACCTCACACACACACATATCTAGTTTTTTAGTAGCTTTTAGGTAGCTTAAAATTTCGTTTTTTAGCCAAATGTAATTTTCGTAAAGTTTTGTAATTTCGTTTTAAGTAATTTGTAATTTAGTTGCTTTTGTTAATGAATTTCTGTTTTTACATTCATAAGCTCATCTCTCTTTTTTCATTTTCCTAAATTTTTAAAGCTAAAGCTAAATAAGCTCCTATAAGCTCAACAGCTCTCATGAGTCTCTAAGCTCATGATTTGAGCTTAAATTGGTCTTAATCATACTTAAAATATCTAAAACTAGCTTAAGTATCTATTTACCTTAACTTATGGATTTAAGCTTTTGGAAGGAGATCTAGAAATGGAAGAGATCTTAAGGACCATTACTGGCTTATTGCTAATAAGCCAGAGCTGTTGAATAAGCTCTCAGAGCATTTCATGCCTTGTTTAGCTAGGCTCATTGTAAGTCCTCTTTAATTTTCAGTTTTAGTTTAATAATTGCTTATTTAGCCTAGATTTGCTTATTTGCTTATTAATAGTGCTTATTTGTTTTCTTAATGCTTAATTGTGATTTATATGGTTACTTAGTACTTATTCATCAACTGTTTTTAGCTTAAGTATTATAAATCATAGTAATCTATTTTCTGTCATAAAAACCATAAAAAGCCAAAAATAAGTAGTTTAGCTTAGCTTCTTAGATATAGCTTATTTGATTAATGAAAAATGTTTGTTAAGCTTGTTAAAAGCTGTTAGATATATGGTTATTAGAATTAGATCATTAGATTTTAAAAGCATAGGCTAATTAAATTCTGTCAAAAAAAGTTAAGGGGTGTTTGGGTTAGTGTTATTTGACCATCAAAAGTCAAAGAAACTTAGTGCTTTCACTTTGGATAGTTAGATGTTCATTTTTGATTAAGTTTTAAGTAGATTTGCAGCAAGAGTTTAAGTTTTAATTCATTTTATGGCCTAATTAGTTGTTCCTGCATCAGGGGAGTCTTCATTATTTTCTTATACTGGTGAAACTTTGATCTAAGCACTCTTAAGGTTAGATTTTCTTTTTTGGCCCTTTGCATTTTTTTAAGTTTAAACACTCTTGGTGAGTGTATTAAGTGCAGAGGTAACCACCTTAGTGGCCTGCATTTGTTTCTAGCTCATTTGCAAATTGCATCAGCAGTAGTAAACATCAGTTACTACTGTTGACTTTTTAAGCTTCATCTAAGTAGTAATTGTAGGATTTAGGTTCTAAAATTCCATAAGCTTATAGATTAGATATAGTTAAAGTTAGATTAAATCTTGCTTCTAATTTTCTAGCTTATTCCTTAAGGTGCATTTGTTTTTAAAAGTTCATAAAAATCTCAAAAATTCCAAAAACAGTAGTAACTTAGATTAGCCTTTAATTTTAGAAACTTAGCTTATAGTAGCTGTTTTAATGATTTGAATTCATTGCTTAGTAGTGGATTGTTTAGTTCTCATAAGCTCATCTTCTGTTTTGGCTTCTTAAGTATTTTAGCTTTTCTTAATTTTGAGCTTATTGAGTAAAAACCTGAGTTTAATAGTTTTCCTTCAATTTCAATTAGCTTAATGTGGTTCTAGCTTAAATTACTTTTCATTCCTAGATAGTAGGCATCATAAGCTTCATAAGTCATTTCTCAGTTTTAAATTTGAGCTTTAATTGAGGGTGTACATAGCTTTTAAGTGTCAACAAAGATTTTCTAGCTCAAAAGCTTAGCAACTGATTCAGCAGCTTTCATAAGCTCGTTTTCAGAGCTTATCTTTAACTTTCAGACAAAAAGCTTAGTTTTAAAGTTGTTTAGAATCACGTTTTTAATAAGTTTAGATATTTAGTTTTTGTTAAAAGTAAAAAAAAAGAAAAACAAAAAGATGGGATTTGCCTGCCTCGAACCCACGACCTCACACTTATAAACCATACATGTTAACCAGTTTGCTACAATAGCTCATCCATCGTTGTTTCCTTCCATCAAATACTTATACACGTTTTTAACTTTCCTTTTCATTTATAAGCCGCATCTGTATAAGCTCTTTTCTCAGCTTATTTAATAAGCTGAGTTATGTCTTTTATTTTTCTAGTAATCTTCGTTGCATTATAGATTTTTCTTGAATTTTTTGTAATTTTTCATCAATTAGTTTATTTTTAAATGTTTTTCGAAAGTTAAAATCTTAAAAAATCAATAAAAAATAGAAAAAAGTTTTATAAAAATACAAAAAAAATACTTTTTAGATTTATAAAAAATAGCTTTAGGTTTACATTCAGTAAAATCATTTTTACACTTTTTAGATCTTAATTTTCATTTTTGAGCTTTTATTTTTAATTTTAAAAGTAGGATTTTAATTTTAAACATAGTTAAAAATAGTTTTCTGGGTTTTTATGTTATTTTAGACTTTTCTAAGTTTAAAAATTATTTTTCTAAATTTTTAGTACTTAATCTGCTATTTTTAAGGATTTAATTAGATTAAAATAGATTTAAATTCATAATAAATTCAAAAATAATCAAAAAAATGTTTTTCTTTTTCCTAAAAATTTCTTTTATCTTAATTTAGGTTTAGGAATTTAGTTTAAATTTTTAGGACTTAAATTTAATTTACTTGCTTGTTAAATTGTCGCGTTTTATTTGTTTCCCGTTTACCTATTTAAGTGTTTAATTGTTCATTGTTGCTTTTATTTGGTAGTTATAGATTATCAAAATATCTTTGCTTTCATTCAACTCATAATCCGAGCTTAAACGAGGTTTCAATTACACAAGTCGTTGGGGAAACGACCCGGGTGATTATTCTTCCCGGTTAAATATACGTATTATATATTATATTATATATATTTTTGAGAGTGAATTTTCCTTAGGAAATTTTCTTAATTGCTCTTAAGGTTATATTAGTATAAATATTTTATAGTGTATTAAAACTACCAATCAGTCACTTCAATAACTATATCATAATCAGACTACAAAACCAACTCGAACGAATGAAACGTCTTCACGCTCCCATGCCATTCTTCAGGTCAAATAGAATCTCTCTTATTTGACTCATGTAGGATGCAACATAAAGTTGACTCATTCATACATAATTTTGGTTGAGATTGGCATTGACTCATATTGGGTTGTTTTTCTCGATGAATGAATTTTTACGTGCTTTGTTTTTTTATTGTTTGCAGTTATACGACGGAGACATGAACAATATTATGAGGCTTGAGCATAGGAATTCTCATTTGAAGTGCTGATTGTATTGATAGTTTGTAGCATCATGGGCAACGTAGCTAGCTTAAGATCAAAATTCTCCATTTGGATATCATTGATCGCCAACCTGCTATTTGTAAACCTCTAAAAACTTAAGATAAATTAAATCCACATAGGTGAGGCTACCCTTGATGCTCTATTTAGGGGAAGTTAGGAAATACGTTCATATTTGTTATTTGGAATGCACATGTAAAAGCCATTTTTTATGTCAGGGGAAATAATCTAAGTAGCCATTTTTTTATTATTTGTGGAACTTCAAAGTGTGTAGGCACTGACTTCATATGGTCAAATCTATTATCCCTCAATTTTTCTATCGTAATGAATTTTTAAAGGCTTTATGTTAAATGACAAGATGGAGACACTTGTACCTTGCAGTGAGGTTTCAGTTAGATTACATATGATTCCACTTGGATCAGTTAACTACCAAAGTGAGAAATAAGAGCAAAGCACAAAAGTGCATAACTATTATCATATTAGAACCCATATTTTTAGCGATAAAGATACAACAACATTGGCTCTTTTTACGAAAATGATTTCCACCTCATGGTAAATTGAAAACAATGATCTCAATTCGTTCATCATGATCTATAGGGTTAGAAGTTGATATCCTCTTTGCTACCAATTTGTTGGAATTAAGAGATACCATCATGGCACAAACATGAAACATTTCTCTGTATGCTCATTCTCTCTTTTAGAAAATAGAATCCTTTTCATAAAAAGAAACGCAAACAAAGAAACCTATATAACGAAAAACACGATACATAAAACGCATTGCAGCGAAGCGTGGGTTTCCAAAAACTTGTTTTTATATTAAAGTTATCCAATTTATCATTCATATTGAAAAGAGAAAATTCTCAAAACGATTATTTTTTTATTCCTTAATCCACTATAAGGTCTAGAAAAACATTTTTTCAAAAAAGCCTTGCGATTTCATTACTTTTTAGTCACGAGTTCACTATTTAATTACAAATTACTAGTTGTTGGTGAAATATTGTTTATTCTACACCGGCGGCGATGTGACTTTCCACTTTTTGTGCGACTTACGATTATTGTTCTTTAGTATGATTTAACTTTTGTCTTTAGCAAAAAAACTGTGTTATTACAAGTTAGTGAAAGAATAAGGGGTTCATATAGAAAATATTTTGACTTATATCTTGGTTTGGAAAGTTTTGTCTTGGATTATGTAAGAAATCTATTTCCTATATCATATCACACGTATAAAAGAAGAGAAAAGAGAAAGAGATTGGTGGAGGTGTTTGGATAATCACTTGTTTATTTCACAAAGGGATGAGAGACTTCTCTTACACCTTAGAATAACACACACTCACACCCTCATCTATGAGGTGGAAGAGTCCTTTTATAGGCTAAGGCTCTCCCCACACTTTACCTCATGGGGCAATATGGGATAGTTTCACTAACTATCTCACTTACTAACGTAATATTGACTATTTCACTAACTATTACAAGCTTAATATATTTCTATCTATTACAAGACTCGTGAGATCGATAACGGTCATCACTTTACTAAAACTGAATTCCTAACAATCTCCCCCTAAGGGACGATCGTTGACATCTCATTAATGATCAACACTTTTTGAATTCCTAACAATCTCCCCCTAAGGGGGGATCATAGAGATCTCTCCTTGTGACTGTGATCTTTGATCTTTGATCCTTCTTGTCTTGATCTTGAGTCTTGGTCATGTAGTAGTTGTGCTAGTTACTTTGTTCCATTCATGCTCTTGTGATCTTGATCTTGATCTTTTCTTTTTATTTATCTTTGTCTTTTAACTTTGCCTTTGAGATCTTTCATCATTACTTGATCATATTGTAATACTTTGCCATCTTGCGATCTTGTGTCTTTGGACCAACATGCTCATACTTTATGCCATCTTGAAAGCCGACAAACAATCTCCCTTGATAATCTTTAACTTGAACAATATATGTCTTTAAGAAAGATGTTGAATATCAGAGTAGCAGAAGTCTTTATCTTTGTTTGATCTTGTGCTTTCTTGATTTCTTGAAACTTTAAGTCTTTGAGTATGAGCATGCGGTTACGAATCTGACTCAGCTGGAATGAGGTACCGCCACCATCGTATAAACCTGCATTAAAAGGTTAGTAATAAACAGTTTATATGGACGTACATGGCTTTGTCATTCGTCTAGGTTCAGCTGCATTAACCTTTGGTTCCCAGTTTTATAGTACGAATATTGTACTCGTGATCAGGTAGATTCAAAGAATCTCCTTGATAGGGTTTCCAGCTATACTAGCTTGTTCTCATTACCGAAAATCGATATCCAGTTGACACAAGTTTGATTCGTAAAGATCTCACAACATGATAAGAGTGAATTAGTTAGTTACTATCTTACTGATTGAGTCGTCAATTCATAGACTAGACCAAAATCGATATCCAGTTGACACAAGTTTGATTCGTAAAGATCTCACAAGTCACCTACCGCAGTACTGTTGGATGTTGACACTGGAAGGATTTTCATTCGTCACTATGAAACTGAAGAGTATCACTCTGAATGTTTTGTCATGATTTGATGATAATGCGCTAGACTCTTTGTTACAACTTATGTTCTTTATTGTGAACAACAAGTGTATTTTGGAATTGTGTCCTAACAAGATTTATAATTTGATATCTTTTGGCTCTAGACTCAATCACTGCATTTTGGTTTTAGTGAGCGGAGGCTGGAGCTAACTGCCACCTTTTTAATATCAACTAACTCGGAGTGAGAAAATCGATAGATAACGTGTTTATCTCCGTGAGAAATGAAACAAGATTTATTTTGAGAGAAACTTGAGTGGCTGGAAAGGATTGTGTATTGCATCACTGGGTCCATGATGTCTATCTTTAATACCAAAAATCATCTTTGCGGTATCCGATAGATTATGACTTGACATGGTTTCTGCCTAAGAGTATGGAGGGATTCTTTCTTTTCACCTTTTACATAACTTTTCTTTTTCATTCTTCAACCCCTTCAATGTTTACCAAGACGTCATTACTATCACCATGTTGTGATTGTTTCGGTGATAACTCATGCCTTAGTCAACATTTTTCCCATATTCTCATTCAACTCCATCTTACTTAAGGAGTTCTAATCTATCTAATGAAATGTCCTTGGGTAGATCACTCCAACTCTGGTTGGATCATAGGACTGATACCTAACCTAACCACCTTATAACTTCATCATCATCGTGAAATTGTTGGTTGTTGGGTATTGATCGAACCATAAAACCTTTTTTGAAAATCAATCAAAGTGTTTAATATAAATCAAACATTTGACACTTTGAGAGTTTCATTTTGAAATACCCCCTACACATGTGCATCATAGTTGAAAGATTTTTTCACAGGTAGAAAAGAGTTACGCACTTGACTCAAAGATGATCACATTTTAATCCGATCTTCTCCCCCTCAAAAATAGCATACCATATGATGTTTTTGATATAAATGGAATAAAATGGCTATTTGAGAGTTTTGAAAGCTCATAGGAGAAAATGGTTGATGCATGATTATTACTGGAACTTTTTTGAATGTCTTAAACAAATTCAAAAGCTAGTTGTCGATATATGCACACTTTTCAACAACTATTTTTTATCTTTGAAGAAGAGCCATTTGATTAAACACGTTTTTCTTTATACTCCCCCTTAATCATACACATGCGTGTCATCGCTTTTAGTTGTTCGACAACACAGTTATATTGAGGGATAGAGTGAGTGTTGAGCACATAATTTTAAAAGATTTTGAATTTTCAATGAAAAATTCTTGAAAATTTGTGCTCAAACACTACATGTTTTGGACACACATAAAATAATCTTGAAATTTTGTGGCCATAAACATTAAAATTTTGTTTCGAAAGCTCCCCCTCAAAAATGGATATCAGTCAAAGGATTTACTGAGGAAGGGAGTGTTGAACACACAATTTTAAAAGATTTAAAAAAATCATTTTGATAAACTCTTAAAAAATTATGTTCAAAAATTTAGAAACCATCTTTTTGTGCTAAGAGTTTGAATGTCTTGATGAACCAGCTCAAGTCCGAGAAGGTGTTAGCTTCTCATTGTTAGGATAAATGTACTTAGTTGTACACTTTCATTCCTTTGAAATCCGAGTTCTAAGCTGAAATACTTAGAAGTCAAAGTTTTATTCAAACTTTTTGAATCGAGCATATTTTTGAAAGATTTTGAATATCTTTTTGAAAAATATATTGAAGGATTATGCTCGTTGTCCCTTTTTGGATATAGATTCTTGTTAAAGGACTTGTTTTTAAACTTCACTCCCCCTTAAATAGATATGGGTAAGACCAAAAAAATGAGGGGGATTAAAATTTGAGCACACACTTTTTCTAAAGATTTTGAAACTTTATTTTTATTTATTTAATTTATTATTATTATTATTTTAATTATTTATTTATACTTTTTTTTATTTTTAAATATCTTGAAAAAGTGTGCTCATGGATTAGAACTTGGTTTTAAAAGCTCCCCTTAAAAAATTGCATATAATTTGAAATAAATTTATGAGGTCAGGATTGTTGAACACATCATTTGAAAGCTTTTGAAAATCCTTTTGAGAAATTCTTGAAAGATGATGTTCAACATTTTGACAAAACCATGTATTTAAGCTCTAGATTTGGGAATATCATTATGAACGAGCTTAAGTCCGAGAAGTTGTAAGGTTCCCATTGTAAGAATAAGTGTACGGAAATGTATACTCTCCTTTATCTGAAGAACGAGTCCTAAGTTGACATTTACTTAGAAATCGTTTGATTTGAACAAACTTTTTGAAAAGTTTTAAAAACTATGCTCAAAAAACAAGAAGATTTCTCTTCTTTTGAAGGTAATGCGCACTGAAGCGTACATTTCCATTTTATTTGAAAAGTGAGTTGTGCACTGATGTGTACACAAGTCATTTTGATGAGCAAAATTTTGAAAGATTTTGAAAAACCTTTTGTAAAATTTTGAATAATTTTTGCTCAAAAACAAGAAGATTTCTTTTCTTTTTCTAAGATAAGTCCACTGACACGTACACATTCTTTTCTTTCAAAACACGGGTCTCGTACTGAAGTGCTCAAAACTTTGAATGTTTTGCATAAACAGCTCAAGACCGAGAAGATTAATCTACTTGTTTTTAGGATAAGTTATTTTTAAAGATAAACTTTCCTATATTTGAAGCACGGGTCCTGAACTGAAGTGTCCAGAAGCCATTAACTTGAGCTACAAAACTTTGAATGTTTTGATTGAATAGCTCAAGACCGAAAAGATTTCTCTTTTTGTTGTTAAGGATAAATGCACTGAAGCGTACATTTTCCTTTTAACTGAAGACCGGGTTGTTATCTGTCATTTAATGACAAACCAATTTGATATCAAATTCGACAACAACCTTTGGAACCCATTTAAGCATGGTGCTAATGGGTTTACTAAATTTTGAAAACCATTTGAAGGTTGTGTCAATTCTATGCAAAGAAGTTGAATTCCAATGACGATTGGAAATCGGTGTTTCATTTTGAAATACTGTTCGTGGAATCAATGGAGATTTGAAATTCTTTTTGTTTGCCCATTGATTATGAAAACTTTGATTTTCTTGTGGAGTTTTAAATCTTGAAATAGAAGAAGATTTTCATCTGTTGTTGAAACCCGATGTTTCATTTTGAAAGTTCATTTTTGAAATAAATGGAAATCTTCCATTGTTTGAAATTTTCAAAGCAGGGTCATTCTTGTTTTGAAATTAAAGCATTTCTGATTTTGAATATTTTAACGGTTTTGAGTGAATTTGCTTTGGTCTCCACACTTGCTTTACCGGTGTAAAGCGAGAGTTTGGAGCATCAAAAACCTGCTTTTTTCCTACATGAATCACTTGATTTGAAAACCTTTTGAGAAGTAGGCGTACATTCCTATCTTTTTGCAAAGAGTAGGTTGTAAACTGAGATACCCTCTTTAGAAATGATTTGGAAGATTCACCTGTGTAAATCTTCTTTGAAACACTTACTTTTGGTTTTTGAAAGTTTGAAACTATAGATTTTCCTTTCTCCAGGTTAAGAGAATCAAACTTTGCTTTTAGAGCATTGTATAAAGTTCTCAAATCGCTATATTCTTTTTGAATTGAAAGAAGATATGTGATGCCAATTTGATTCTAAAGAAGCAATTTGTTTCAAAAACTAATCTTTTTTGGCGTTAGAATCTTGAATCTTACGATCCAATCGTCATTGAAGAACAACTCTTGCATTTTAAAGTTTTTCAAAATATGTTTCGAACTTGTCTGTTTTCTTTAAAGAGTTGACTTTGGCATCCTTAAAATCTTTTGTTTGTTGAGCTAAAGTCATTTCAAGCTCCTTCATCTTTGTTTCAAAACTTGATGTTTCAATTCCGAAAAGAATCCTTTTCTCCCCGGATTCTGATTCAACATTTGAAGGATAATAATCATGCAAAGATTTTTAAAGGAAATCATTCGTGATTCGAGAAGAAAACTTTTTCTTTTTCATTGATTCAATCTTTTGAAAAACTTTATCAAACTTTTTATCCGCAAATTCAGACAACTAAGACTTTAAATTTTCAGCTTTGTTTTGAGAAACGTTTGAACTTGATGTCTGAACCCGTGAACATTTGATTGAATCAAACAAGTTTTTGTAAATCATTTTCTATTAGTAATGATGCGACATTGTATTCCAGCTTGATGTTTATGGTTTCAAGATCTTCGGTGTCAAACTTGATTTTTGCTTCATCACTCTTATTACTTAAAATATGACCATTTTGCATTGATGTCAAAGATTGGTTTTGAGAATTTATTTCAAGATAAATGCAATGTACCTCTAGTTTTGTAAAATCCTGTTCATACTGGGCACATCGTTTTGTCATTTCATCTTTGATATCAGCAGCTTGTTTTGAAAATTCATCTATGTTCTTTTAGAGACAATGATTTTCATTTTATAGAGAAGAATTTTGTTCAAAAATCTTGTTCTCATACACATGGCTATGTGACTCTGAAATGGCTGACCCAAACTGGGTTTTGAAAATTTCTTTTTGAATGTCCAAAATTAAACATTGTTAATACAAATAATGTCCAAAAACGTTATTTATATTTTTCGACCTCTCAATGTTTTGATAATAACAAAATGTGAAAACGTTTACGATAAAATTAAACGTTTATAAATTACTAATCATAAAATTCTATTTCTAGGATTAATCACTTAAGGTATGGATAACAAATCATTAAACATGATAAGGATCAAGAAATAATTTTTTCTTAAATCTTATACTTTTACAAAAATGTTTTTTATAAATATATAAAAACAAATTATTTATTCCATTTTAAAAAAAAAAATTCAAAGAAATGTTTCATTTTAAACATAAAATTTGAATTCAAAATTCCCCCCAAAATGGAAGGTTCCATAACAGAGACAACCTTCATCACAAAAGGACAAAATGGAGCGGAGTTACTAGCGGCGCCCCTTATAGGTCGGCGGCTATAACAACCCGTAAATTTTCATAATAAGAAATATCCATCATAAGTTAGGATGATGTACAATCTATCAATTATATATGAACTCACCTTTTTCAGGGAAATTTTTCGCTTTATTACATTACTTACTTTGCCAATATCTCGATGTACAATATTTCTTGCATAACTAAAGTTAACGGCTCCGGCAACCAACATAGGCATTCCTATCTTCATATATGTCAAGAAAACATCATAATATGTCAAGTCAATATCATAATATCATTCTTACAAAGTACATTATTCCTATAATGTACCATTCACAACGTTATATCAAAACGGGCTTTAAACCGTTATCGTATGCCTTTAAACCCTAATTCCATGAAGGATTAACATCTAAAGTGAATGCACAAGCTACTAAAGCATATGTACAAGTAATATAACATCTCATTTGAAATATAAAATCTCTTCAAATCAAAGTACAAGTCCTTAAAAGCTCAATATACAAGTCATTAAGTATGATCTCCAAAATAGCCTAATTTCTTCACCATCACTTTTGTACAAGCTACTTCACTCAATATACAATATGTAAACCCTAATTATTCTATTCATAAGCTTTCATACATCTTTTTACACTCAAAACCCTAATTCAAAACCCTAAAACCCTAAAACTGAGCTAGTTTCTAAACCATGACCCGTTTCTTGATTTTTATCCATTGTAAACCCAAACCAACTCTCAAATAAGTGGTAATAACATAAATTACAACATTATCAATCACTTTCCATCATCATTTCACCATATTAACAACAATGTACAAGAAACAAAGCTAGAAAACCCTAATTATGCCCTAATTGTAACTTTTGACCCGTTTACTCATTTTCTACCCATTTTAACCCAAACCACCTATCAAATTTTGATTATAATCCTTAATATAAGTCTTAGGATCAGTAACCTATCATTCCTAATCAAATGTACACGAAATTCAAGCTTGAAAACCCTAATTAAGCCCTAATGTACCCGAAATCAAAAACCTTTGCAAAGTGACCCATTTTGAAAGTTTTTCTTGCAACCAAGCACCTCAATGACAAGCACCTTACCTCCCTAGCTTCTTACAAGCACCTCTCTTCAAATATCTTCATCTTATATAGTATAAAATTGGCACATGGTTCCTTGTTCTTCCTTTTCTTAGCCGCGACATACAAAGAGAAAACCAACACACCAAAGCTACTTCCTAGCTTATACAACTCATACACTAGCTTCTCCACATCCCTACCTAGCTTATACACATGTCCCATCTAAGATTACAAGCTTACCTTGGGCTCTAAGGGCCATTCGACTATAAATAGGGACCATAACACTTCATTTTTCTTCATCCCCTACTTCCTCCTCTATAACCCTTACATAGAAGCAATCATTTGCTCTAATAGATCCTAAGAGGTCTTAATAAGGCTCAAGTATAGAAGTGAAGCAAAAGAAACCAAGAAACGAAGCCCCGGAGTCGTTATTCTAGGCGTATGAAGCTAAAAGTCCCGATTCTGACCCATTTCTAAGCTATAAGCTCAAACCAGGTTCTCTAAGCTTATATTCTGTATTCATGACGTCATAATGTTCATACAATCATTCTAAAATCATAACATAAAGCTTTGAACTCAAAAACCTATGTGTTTTACCTTTTTGATCCAAAACCGTACACCCGAAACCCTAATTTCATGTTTTTGCTTAATCTATAAGCTAAACTTGTAAACTATTATTATAATCTATCCCAATAAGTTTAAATAACTTTAAAATAAGTGCTTTGATAAGTCATGAAAGAATTTGAACTTAAAACCCGCGCGTTTTCATTTTAAAACCCTAATATGACCCGTTTTGCTTCCTAGCTTAACGAATCGTTACTTTTAACTTGCGTTGCGTTAAATCTTCATATTTTAGTTTATTATAACTTATAAATATCTATTAAAATGTTAAAATAAGCTTGCATGGCAATTTGGACATGTTTTGTAAATATTATCCATGCAAGGGGTATATATCGTAACTTTCAGAAACTTATAACTAAAAGGAATAAAAATGTCATTATATCAAAGTTATAACTATAGGGGTCTATTATATCACTTTTCAAAGTGCAAGGTTTACTTGGTATATCTTTTAAACTTGAAGGACCAAAGTCGTAAAAGTGCAAACTCCAAGGGTATATTCTGTCACTTTTCAAACTCAAAGGTTAAAATGTAACATTTTGAAAAAGTATAAAAACACATTCAAAACATTACAAGACATAACTTTAATTAACGCTTGACGTGCTTAACATTTCCAGATATTAAATAAAATGCTTAAAACCGCTTATGTTGTAACTATTATATCATTCATCATCGATGTGCTTTCAAAAATCATGTCCCGGATTCATATCATACCACAATACTAGGGAGCTTCATATTAAGGAGTTTCATCTTGGTATTACGTTCTGACTGAGTTGTTGGGTTTACGATTTAAAGTGCCCTAGCTCCTCAAACGTTTACTAAATGACTTCTGAATTATGATGGCCCGAACGGTGTTATGATAATTTTTATATCAAAACCAACATCGATGTAAAATCTTACATATTCAATCAAACTAAGACTTGACATATATTACCCCAGGTTGCCCGTGACGAAGCCGTTACTTTCATTCCATATACCTTTGCTATCAATTTCCCTATAACCGTTCAGGTGAGTTCATAGCCTCGCATTTCAATCTTTTTATAAACCCGCGAGGGGGATACATGCTATAAACATGAATGCAATTATTTCTGTATGCTATTTCAATTTACTATTGCCTAAGTAACTGCTTTGCCTTTAAGTCCCCATAATCATGAACCGTTAATTACTCTCTGTAGTAAGCGCGAATGTTATGAATAGATCTATTTAGGCTGGACTCCCCATTGGTGTACCCAGTTACGAGTAACCAATTGCACATCATTAGAAATCATGTGAATATTTTGGAAAAGGTACCCGCAGGGGCTATAACGTATCACCATACCCTAAGGCTTTGGATTCATGAGCTAATGGCAATAATAAATATGTTTTTCAATAACGGGTGTATATCAATGAGAGGTTCCCAAAATCTATACAATAAAGTTTGAATGATAACGGTTTTTCCATCTTCATGTCCTCGCCACTCTGTGCCATTAGTTACCTGAGATAAAACATGCTAAAAAGTCAACACAAAGGTTGAGTGAAATCCATAGGTTTAAGTAATATAATTTGAATGCAAGTGCGATATTGGGTTACGTTGATATACACCCGTTATTGAAAAACATATTTATTATTGCCATTAGCTCATTGAAAAACATATTTATTATTGCCATTAGCTCATGAACTCCTACACCTTTCAAATCTTCTTGATATCAATATCCAACGTGCAATTGAGTTAACTAATCGTTCACCTCCTTCTCCACCATTCACTCACCCTCCCTTTCTTGACCAAGTCAACTTTCATTCGGACTTTTGTCATTGTTGCTTGGATACTCGTAAAGCATTCAATACCTTAAAAAATGACCTTAACCGAATCAAATCTCTCATCATTGGGCCCTTAACTCTTTTTCCCTCATCCACAACTACCAACTCTCCTTAAAATATATCCTTTGAAGTCAAGAATCAACTACTAGTCTATCTTCATTAGATGCTTTAATATGTTATGTCTTGATTCTCATTATCTTATGCTTGTATTCTCATATATATAGTCCTTGTGACCATATATGACTTATCTATGAATTTCAATGAACTTTATTTATGCTTCAAAATGTGTGGATTGAATCTTTAAGATATTTGTCATGCTATACTTGCTTGCACTTGTACCTCTAATCTTGTTTTGTAGCAAACAAATTATCGTAAGATCGATACCTTGGTGCCCCGAACAAAGGGGAGTTTACATCAAGGGGGAGTCTTGTATTGCCGATTTCTTTCTCTCTACTCAACTCGACGATCAACCTTTTTGGATTCGACAAAAAGGGGGAGAAGTAGAATTAAACTCATTAATAATTTATAAACCTTCAAATTTTATACTAAATGAGTTTATATTTTGTCATCATCAAAAAGGGGGAGATTGTTAATACAAATAATGTCCAAAAACGTTATTTATATTTTTCGACCTCTCAATGTTTTGATAATAACAAAATGTGAAAACGTTTACGATAAAATTAAACGTTTATAAATTACTAATCATAAAATTCTATTTCTAGGATTAATCACTTAAGGTATGGATAAACAAATCATTAAACATGATTAGTGATCAAGAAAATAATTTTTCTTAAATCTTATACTTCCACAAAAATGTTTTTATAAAAATATAAAAACAAATTATTTATTCATTAAAAGAAATGTTTTATTAAAAACATAAAATTTGAATTTCAAATTTTCCCCCCAAAATGGAAGGTTCCATAACAGATACAACTTTCACCACAAAAGGACAAAAATGGAGCGGAGTCTAGCGGCGACCCCTTTATAGGGTCGACGGCTATAACAACCCGTAATTTTCATAAATGTAAATATCCATCTATTAAGTTAGATGATGTACAATCTATCAATTATATATGAACTCACTTTCAGGAAATTATCGCTTTATTATATTACTTACTTTGCCAATATCGTCCGTAGTACACATTTCTTCATAACTAAAGTTAACGGGCTCAGGCAACCTACATATGGCAATCCTATCTTCATATATGTCAATCAATCATCATAATATATCAAGTCAATATCATAATATCATTTTTACAAAGTACATTATTCCTATAATGTACCATTCGCAATGTTATATCAAAACGGGCTTTAAACCGTTATCGTATGCCTTTAAACCCTAATTCCATGAAGGATTAACATCTAAAGTGAATGCACAAGCTACTAAAGCATATGTACAAGTAATATAAAATCTCATTTGAAATATAAAATCTCTTCAAATCAAAGTACAAGTCCTTAAAATCTCAATATACAAGTCATTAAGTATGATCTCCAAAATAGCCGTTTTACCTCCGTTTTCATTCTAATCTCTTTACCACCAGTTATGTACAAGCTACTACACTCAATATACAATATGTAAACCCTAAATATTCTATTCGTAAGCTTTCATACATCTTATTGCACTCAAAACCCTAATTCAAAACCCTAAAACCCTAAAACTGAGCTAGTTTCTAAACCATGACATGTTTCTTGATTTTTATCCATTGTAAACCCAAAACAACTCTCAAATAAGTGGTAATAATATAAATTACAACATTATCAATCACTTTCCATCATCATTTCACCATATTAACAACAATGTACAAGAAACAAAGCTAGAAAAACCCCCCCCTAAAATTATCCCTAAATGTAACTTTTTGACCACCGTTTAGAGGTCCATTTTCTCACCCATATTTTAACCCCAAACCACCTATTAGATTTTGATTATAATCCTTAATGTAAGTCTTAGGATCAGTAATCTATCATTCCTAATCAAATGTACACGAAATCCAAGCTTGAAAACCCTAATTGAGCCCTAGTGTACCCGAAATCAAAAACCTTTGCAAAGTGACCCATTTTGAAAGTTTTCTTGAAACCAAGCACCTCAATGACAAGCAACTTACCTCCCTAGATGCTTACAAGAACCTATCCTAAATATCTACTTCATTTATAGTTTAAAAATCCATCACATGGTTCTTTGTTCTTCCTTGCTTAGCCGCGGCATCACCAAAACAAAACAACACATCAAAGCTAATTCCTAGCTTCTACAACTCATACACTAGCTTCTCCACATCCCTACCTAGCTTATACACATGTCCTAACTCAGATTCAAGCTTACCTTGAGCCCTAAGGGTAGTTCGACTATAAATAGGGACCATAACACTCCATTTTTCTTCATCCCCCACTTCCTCCTCTATAACCCTTACATAGAAGCAATACTTTGCTCTAAGAGATCCTAAGAGGTCTTAAGAAGGCTCAAGTTCAAAAAGGAAGCAAAATAAACCAAGAAATGAAGCCCCGGAGTCGTTATTCTAGGCGTACGAAGCTAAAAGTCCCGATTCCAACCCATTTCTAAGCTATAAGCTCAAGACCAGGTTCTCTAAGCTTATATTCTGTATTCATACCTTTATAATGTTCATATGATCATGCTAAAATCATAATATAAAGCTTTGAACTCAAAAACCTATGTGTTATACATTTTTGATCCAAAACCGTACACTCGCCGAAACCCTA
Organism: Tanacetum coccineum; assembly: GCA_026074375.1. Taxonomy (NCBI): domain Eukaryota; kingdom Viridiplantae; phylum Streptophyta; class Magnoliopsida; order Asterales; family Asteraceae; genus Tanacetum; species Tanacetum coccineum. Next base: position 51,595 of record BQNB010014133.1, on the reverse strand, counting down.
ATTTTCATGTTTTGCTTAACTATAAGCTAAGCTTGTAAACTTTGTTTATAATCTATCCCAATAAGCTTAAATAACATTAAAATAAGTGCTTTGATAAGTCATGAAAGAATTTGAGCTTAAAACCCGCGCGTTTTCATTTTAAAACCCTATATACCGTTTGCCTTCCCCTAGCTTAACGAATCGTTAATTTAAACTTGCGATGTGTTAAATCTTCATATTTTATTTATTATAACATATAAATGATCTATTTAAATATTAAAGAATGAGCATTGCAATGGCAAATTTGGACATGTTTTGTAAATATTATCCATGCAAGGGGTATATATCGTAACTTTCAGAAACTTATAACTAAAAGGACTAAAAATGTCATTTTATCAAAGTTATAACTATAGGGGTCTATTATATCACTTTTCAAAATGAAAGGTTTACTTTGTATATCTTTAAAAGTTGAAGGACCAAAGTCGTAAAAGTGCAAACTCCAACGGTATATTCTGCCACTTTTCAAACTCAAGGGTTTAAAATGTAACATTTTGAAAAATTATAAAAACACATTCAAAAACAATACAGACATAACTTTAATTTAAACGCTTGAACGAGCTTAACATTTCTCAGAAATTGAATAAAATGCTAAAAAACTGCTTATGTTAAAACTATTAATCAGTCACATACGATGTCTTTAAAAAATCAGTCCCGGATTCCTTATCATACCACAATACATAGGAAGCTTCATAATAAGGAGTTTCATCTTGGTATTACGTTCAGACTGAGTTTGTTGGTTTCGATTCAAAGAGCCTTGCTCCTCAAACGTTACATGATTTGACATTATGAATGGCCCGAACGGTGTTATGATAATTTTTATATCAAAACCGACATCGATGTAAAATCTTACATATTCAATCAAACTAAGACTTGACAATAATTTAATCGTAGCAGGGAGCAATAAATAAATAATAGTTAACATAATTAAAAAATAATTGGTGTCAGAAACAAATCGTGGGGAGTAAATATTATTATAAAAAATACAAATATAAAAATAATATATATATAAATAAATTAAATAAATGAATATTTATAAAAAATCAATAATTAATTAATTATTGTATATAAATAATACCCAGGTTTTGGCCCGTTGACGAAGCCGTTACTTTCATTTCATATACATTTGCTATCAATTTCCCTATAACCGTTCAGGTGAGTTCATAGCCTCGCATTTCAATCTTTTTATAAACCCGCGGGGGGGATACATGCTATAAACATGAATGCAATTATTTCTGTATGCTATTTCAATTTACTATTGCCTAAGTAACTGCTTTGCCTTTAAGTCCCCATAATCATGAACCGTTAATTACTCTCTGTAGTAAGCGCGAATGTTATGAATAGATCTATTTAGGCTGGACTCCCCATTGGTGTACCCAGTTACGAGTAACCAATTGCACATCATTAGAAATCATGTGAATATTTTGGAAAAGGTACCCGCAGGGGCTATAACGTATCACCATACCCTAAGGCTTTGGATTCATGAGCTAATGGCAATAATAAATATGTTTTTCAATAACGGGTGTATATCAACGTAACCCAATATCGCACTTGCATTCAAATTATATTACTTAAACCTATGGATTTCACTCAACCTTTGTGTTGACTTTTTAGCATGTTTTATCTCAGGTAACTAATGGCACAGAGTGGCGAGGACATGAAGATGGAAAAACCGTTATCATTCAAACTTTATTGTATAGATTTTGGGAACCTCTCATTGATATACACCCGTTATTGAAAAACATATTTATTATTGCCATTAGCTCATTGAAAAACATATTTATTATTGCCATTAGCTCATGAACTCCTACACCTTTCAAATCTTCTTGATATCAATATCCAACGTGCAATTGAGTTAACTAATCGTTCACCTCCTTCTCCACCATTCACTCACCCTCCCTTTCTTGACCAAGTCAACTTTCATTCGGACTTTTGTCATTGTTGCTTGGGTACTCGTAAAGCATTCAATACCTTAAAAGATGACCTTAACCGAATCAAATCTCTCATCATTGGGCCCTCAACTCTTTTTCCCTCATCCATAACTACCAACTCTCCTTAAAATATCTCCTTTGAAGTCAAGAATCATCTACTAGTTTACCTTCATTAGATGCTTTAATATGTTATGTCTTAATTATTATCATCTTATGCTTGTATTCTCATATATAGTCCTTGTGACCATATATGACTTAACTATGCATTTCAATGAACTTTATTTATGCTTCAAAATGTGTGGATTGAATCCTTAAGATATTTGTCATGCTATGCTTGTTTGCACTTGTACCTCTAATCTTGTTTTGTAGCAAACAAATTATCGTAAGATCGATACCTTGGTGCCCCGAACAAGGGGGAGCTTACATCAAGGGGGAGTCTTGTATCGTCGATTTCTTTCTCTCTACTCAACTCGACGATCAACCTTTTTGGATTCGACAAAAAAGGGAGAATAGAATTAAACTCATTAATAATTATAAAACCTTCAAATTTTATACTAAATGAGTTTATAGAGTGTCATCATCAAGAAAGGGGGAGATTGTTAATACTAATAATGTCCAAAACGTTATTTATATTTTTGACCTCATTCAAATTTTTGATAATAACAAAATGTGTAAAAACCGTTTTACATAAAATTAAACGTTTATAAATTACTAATCATAAAATTCTATTTCTAGGATTAATCACTTAAGGTATGGATAAACAAATCATTAAACATGATTAGTGATTAAGAAAATAATTTTTCTTAAATCTTATACTTCCATAAAAATGTTTTTATAAAAATATAAAAATATAAAAACAAATTATTTATTCATTAAAAGAAATATTTTATTAAAACATAAAATTTGAATTTCAAATTTCCCCCCCAAAATAGAAGGTTCCATACTATACAACTTCACACCACAAAAGGACAAAAAATGGAGCGGAGTCTAGCGGCGGCCCCCTTATAGGGTCGGCGACCCCCTTATATATAAGGGACCACCGCCAACAAACTCATTTTTTGTCCCCTATATAATAACTAACTGTCTGGGCCACCCCTTCAAAAAACAGACTTTCTCTTGCAAAAAATTATATTAGATCTAGTTTTCTCTCTTTTTCCTTTCTTTCTAAAACACATATCTTGATCACTAACATTCCTTGATTTTGTTTCAAGTGATTAATTCTTTCTTCCTCCCTTCTTCACCTTCTAATCAAGTGGGGGCAAGAGAAGAAACAATCGTATTCTTCAACATACAATTAATATCAAGTGATCTCCTCTCTTTTCTTCTTCAAGATCACAAACATTCTCATTGTTTTGTGTCGTTGTATAAATGGATCGCGTGTAAGATCCAAGAGGTATAGTGTATATTGGTGTGATTTTGGATTTGTGTGTCAATCCAAGAGTGTATATCTTGTGAGTGTATGAAGACTTAGTGAAGTCTTAGATTGGTTCTGGCTAAGATTAGGACTCGACATCTAGCTTAGTGTCGGAAAAGTAAGTAAGCGACGTGTAAACGGTTTTCTCTGCCTAAAGGGAGATTGTTGACATAGTGAAATCTCGAGTGGAGTACTCGGGGAGTGGAGTAGGAACGAAGAGGTGCTTCGTTGTTGAACCACTATAAATATCGGTGTCTTGGTTTGATCGTTTCTTTCCTTACCTCTTTACTTATTACTTGCATTGTTAGATAGTTTTGCTGTGATTCATATTGTTGGTTGATTGACATACAACTAGAATCAAACTATTTCATAAGCAAACTTTTAAAAAGCTAATTAATCGGTAAAACTATTCAACCCCCCTTCTAGTTTCTACAAACACTTTTCATCAAACTTGTCTTCAAGAGATGTGTCATATTTTAAATCATCTTTCATTTCTTTGACAAAACCCCTTTCAAAGCAATTTATTTGAAGATTGACATCTTTAACTAAAGGTTCAAATTCTTTACACAATCGATTTCTAACTCTCTTATTGATGTTTTGTTCATTACTTTGTTCAAAACTCATTCTGAACAATTCATCTCGATTAAGTCTTAGTTTAAAAAACGTTTGTGTTTCAAACTTGAGCATTGCCTGTTTGACATAGAAAAAGTATTTCATTGGAATACTTTTCCAAAGTTTTGGATCATATTTCTTAGTTGATCTTGTTCTAAATGTTTTTTCAAGTTAACATTTCTTCGTTTCAAAGGAACTTTTGGAGGTTCTTCAAATTGAGTCAAGCCATATACAAAGCCATGATACGAGAGCGGGGATTTTTTTTTGTTTTACTTTCAAACGTTTATCAGCTTCACGTTGTAACTCTTCTTTAGAAATGATCGTATGATCAGAAAGCAAGTCTTTTCCCATTTCATCAATGTTATACAAACTTAGTACTAACTCCTTGGCTTTGTTCAATAAACTTAGGTTTTCAACATCATTTTTGTTCTCAAAGCCATGGCCCTATTTTCCCGTATTAACATTGTCTTCCTTTGGAAGCAACATTCGAAGAGTCTGATCAGTCTATCTCGCTTTTCGAAGTTTGTTATCAAAATCGTTTATTTGTTTCAAAAACTCTTGATTTTTATTTTCAAATTCATTTTTCCTCTTTAAAAGCGGTTCGACATACTGATCGTACTTTCCATTTTCCCTGGCGATTATCTTATCATTTTGACAAGCTTGAGATTTATGGTTAAAATTTTTGTCATTTAAAAGCTTAATCTTTTTGCAGTATTCAGATTAATTGTCTATTCTTTTGCAAAATGTTTTTCTTTTTCCTTATATCTCTCAAGCTCTTTTGTCAATAAGGTATTCGCTTGCTAAGCTTCACGATTAACCTTAGTACATTTTTCCACATCACAATTGAGGTTATTGATCAAGGAAGCAAAGAAAGCACGTTGTTGCTCATAATCTACATAATCATGTTCTTCCTTACCTCTATCTGGATCCATATTTAGTATATCAGAAATAATATCACTATTATTCTCATTCACCACATATGTGTCAGAAATAGAGTCAGGTTGCTCATGACTTTGTATCTCATTAGTAAACATATTTTTAAATGTATCATGATGTACCTCAGACACTATGTCACTGTCATATGATGGTCCGATATCAGCATACTCAATGTCAAAAGCAACCATATCAATGAGTTTCTTTTCAGCATCTGCATCATTCCCTGAACTGCTGCTTTCATCAAGTTCTTTTAACGATGGAACAAAGTCATATGTGCTTTCCTTAGCAATCAAACTATAATCCAATGTTATACCCTCAGTGACCAAATTCGCTTCTAATGCTACACCCTCAGTGGCCAAGCTAGCTTCCAATGTTACAGCCTCAATGACCAAACTCTTTTGTGTCTGCATCTTGCTTTCATTCAACCATTTCCCAATCTCCTTTATTGTCTTTACCTCTCTTTCTTTCATCCACAATTCTTCAATTAGACATGCCCTTACATCAAATAGCCTTCCAAGTTCATCGATGTGACCGATTAAAGTAATTCTGTAAGCTTGAGGTTCCCATCGCGTGTAGTCTTCGAAATATTTTTTTATAGAATTAACTGTTATAATCTAAAGAATTCACCCTTTCTGAGGCAAAGAATTCCTTAAATTATGTTCTGAGTACTTCAAGATAGATTTTTGGATCACTCTTGCAATGATTCCTTTTGTCAAATTGCCATATAAGTTGATCCAAATTTTGGGGCATCTTTTGATAGAACGTACCGTGCTTTTCACTAAAATATTATTTAAATGCCCTTTGAAATGCATATTCATTTAAGCGGTGATTTTTGAGATTACTAAGATATGACTTGAGTATCTTAAACCTTTCCATGCACTTGGAGTGCAATTATCTTTCTTCTTGTTGCATCTGTTGCAACTCTCTCTCTCTAAATTTGAACTTGATGATTCCATTAAAATATGATGTATGAAATGATTTGTGGATCTTTTTGATGAGAAAGAAGTGATGTGTGGTTTTGTTGGTTGTTGTTGTGTTTTGAAGTGTGTTGTTCTGAAATGATATTAGTAATTATCGATGCAATGATTAAGAAGAGTTATGTTGTGTTATTGTTGTTTGTTTTAAGTGATAAAGTGAATAACTTTTGTTGTTTAAAGTCCTCTAAGTCCGCAAAGTCTTGTTCTTGGAAGTCTCAAATGCCAACTGATAAGTGAAATAAGCTAAACCACAAACTCTCAACTTAAATCACAAATTTGGAAGTTAAATCGCAAATTTAAATGAACCTTAAATCGCAAATTAGAACTTGTTCTTAAATCGCAAATTGGAATTCTAAATTGCGAATTGAGATTTTAACTAAATCGCTTTTTGATTTCTAAATCGCAAATGAGAAAAAGACAGACTATAATTTCGACTTAACTGTAAATCACAAAAAAGTATTTCACAAATCTTTAAATCGCTTTTTACAAAACCCAAAATACGAAATAACTTTTTAAGGTTAAATCGCAAAAGGTATTTTGCAAATTGCTATTTCATAAAATTTCAAATCTCAAAAATTGTTTCCTCGATCTAAATTGCAAACTAAATTACAAGTGTTAAATCGTAAGAATGTATTTTTGAGATTAAAAAAGATTGCAAAATGTTAAGTTACACACCCTTGCCTGGTCCGTATGATTGTTTAGATCGATTAGACCAAGTGTGCAACCCCCTTTATAAATCGTAAAATCACTTAAATCACTTAAATCACAAATGAGCTAAATCGCTTTTCACTTATTTCGCAAATGGTATTTTGCTTTTTAGCAAAATCACAAATTAGATTTTGCTTTTTAGCTCACTGTTTAAAAAACAGCGTATGCCTCTTATTGTCAAATTCGAATTTCAAGATAAACACTTTGATAGTTATCAAACTTTTGTAGTTAAACCACAAGCAATTTGAAAATACTAACAACAATGTAAATTGCAAATACAAATCGTGACAACAAGATGTAAAACACACAAAAAGTACTAAATTGCTTTTTGACAATTTTCTAAATCGCTTTTTATAAAAAATTAAATCGCTTTTTAACAAAAAAAAAATCTTAAATCGCTTTTACAAAGTTTTTACTAAATTGCAAATCGAAAATGTAAACCGCTTTTTAATTGTAATCGCAAATCAAATTTTGAATAAGTAAATCGCTTTTTCTATTCCGCAAAATTTTTGCTTCCTGTTTTATTGCATGTATCTAATCTACCACACCCAAATCGAATGAATATGTAGTCTCATCCAATCATCTTAAGGCAAAAACAAAATGTTGAGTTTATTACACTTTTGCCACTCTCTTACAAATCGTTACTGTTTAGATTATTAAATCGCAAAAGAGCAAAAGTGTTTTTAAATCATAAATTTTTGGATTGACTAAATCGCTTTTGACGACTTTTTCAGAAATTGCTTTTTGAAAAACAAATGAGTAAATTGAAAATTACAATTTTTGTTAAATTGCTTTTTACAAAAATTTTAAATCGCTTATTTTATTTTTTCTTAAATCGCATTTGACAACATTTAAGCCACAAGATAGGCCACAAAAACACTAGATGAATTCGACATAAATAAGCTCAAAATAAGCAACCATATAAACACAACTAATCGACCCAAGATGAATTCGACACAAATAAGTTTTATCTTGAATTGAATATTTTCCTATTTTGCAGGGAGTGATAGTGGCAAGTTGACAATAGATCGGTGGATGGAGTATATAATAGGGAATGCTTAGTTTTTTTTAGGGTTTTGCTAACAACAACCTTTGTTTAAGTTTTCTCTAACTAAACACAATTTCAAATGTGAACTAATCATTTCTATAAATACATGATTTCAACACATATAATTAATGTGAGTGAGTTTTTATTGTATTGTGTCATTATTTATGTGTGTATTTTGTTCTCTTTCTCTTATTCGTCCGAGTTAGGGTTAGTGTTCTAAGATCTTTGTTTGATTGTTTTCTTTTCTTTTCATTGTATGTTTGAACTTAAAACATCTCACATGCTTTACCTTTGTTGATATGCATTAGTAAAATAAACGGAGAGGTTGGTTATGTTTAATCTTGTATTCTTGTAAGCTCTTTACATATCTTTGTATATATATTTTTACATGGTATCAGAGCCAAGTTGGCATTGATACAAATATTCATTATTTAAAAAGGTTTTTGGAAATTCGGGTTTTCAAGCATTTTAGGTATTTTTGTTTAGATTCCAGATCTATCTTCCTCGTATCTTGAATCGTTTGATTCGTGGGTGTATTGTTGGTTTTGAGTCAAAAATCAATCATGGATTTGTGTTAAATCTGTAGGGTTTCTTAAATTTTAGGGATTTTTAATTTGTTTTGTTTATAGATCATCAATAAGTGTTGATTTGTACATAATAGCTATAGATCTGTTGATCTTTTTTTTATTGGTTCGATCTTAAAAAAAATTAGACCATAGTTCAGGGGTTCTTGATTTTTATTTCATATTGATATTGTTTATATTCTTGTTGAATGTTCTTTGTGGTGGTGTGTTATTATTTTGACTTTTTTTGTTTTGTAACAAGTTTAAAGGTTTTTTGCTGTGCATCTGGTTGTAGAAGATTGACTTAATCTTTTTGGTTATTGGAAACTTTTGTATGCTTTGTAACACTTCTTGCGCCTTCTAGATTGTTTTTTAGTTTGTTTTGTAAAAATTGGTAGTTAGGTCAATGGATTAATTGTTTGTGAAGTTGTGGAGTATTGATTGATGGATTACTTGTGATTGGGGTTTTTAGTGATTATTTGACTTGTTATACTTGTTTTGGTTGTCTAATCACACACCCTTGATCGTGTGTATACTTGGCCTACTTCATTTAGAAGCAGGAATCCTGATCCTAGACTTTTTTTGATGTGTGGTTAGTTCCACTTTGTGACTGGGTCTTTTAATTACTACCTGGTGTATAAAATCATAGGGGGGAGGGTGAATATAGTTTTCTTGACTTCTTTGAAGTTTATAAAACTCCAAGTCTCGAAAGAGTCGAGTGGTGTGATGATCTACTTAGCAAAGAATAAATAAGTAGATAGAGATATAGAGAGAGAAAGACACCACTATATATACTAGTTCGGGAAGGGGGGCTTAGTCCTTCCGTACGTCTACTTGGGAATCCACGACTCCGATACTATACTAGTATAATCCTTATGGTGGACTACAAACCGTATTACAATTAACTCCACCGATATGCACAAATATCAATACTCACAAAGAAGAGTTACTACCTATGGTATTCCGCAAACGGAATCCACCTCTAAGAACCCGTCATTCAACTTAACCTCTAGGATCACTTAGATTAACTAGGACCACTAAGAACTTCCCCTTGTAAGCTTACCAAGCCCCAACTAGATCCCAAATGATCTAGGCTTTATCCCACATATACAAAACTTCCCTTACAACTCGATTGAATAAAAAGATAGATGGATGAACTAAGTCCTAACCTAGCCTAGAGACTCGATTCTAAAGAAAGGGTATGAGAAAGAAGACCCTCGAAAAAACACACAAGTATGGATTAGGAACTTGTGTGGCTCTAATAACATCAAATAGTTAATACTTTTTAGTTTCAAATTCCCTATGAAAATGCTTGTAATTATGTTATAAATGTCTAAAAACACTACTTAATCACTTATATTTAGTTTTCAAGAGCGATACGAGCATTAGAGCAAAAGACATGGGATTTGGACGTGGAAATCAAGCAAAGAAGTTAACTCAAGGCTAGTTATGGTGTAACATCCCCGTAGAAGTTACGCCGTAACCAAGAATAACAAAGAAATGAGTCAGCATCAAGATTTACGGCGTAAACACTACATCATAGTTACACCATAACTAGCATAATCAAAGAGGATGACTTTTCCGAGTCATCGTTATGACGTAACATACACGACAAGGTTACGCCGTAACTCAATTTAAGCCTGGAGAATGGAAGCCAACGTAAGCAAGGTTATGGTGTAACGTATACATAACTGTTACGCCATAACAGATTCGATACTTATAAATAGTGCCATTATTTGGCACTATCTGCATCTCCACTCCCATAGCCTACATAAGGGTTTAGAGAAAAACCTACTTTTCGTCAGCAGGGCTAGAGTTACGAAGGAAGGAAGAAGAAATCATGTTTACAAGTGACAAGATTAGATTTTGGAACTTGGTGTCTCGAACATGTTTCCAAACTTGTTTCGTAGATTATCCTTAACCTAGACATGGTGTAATTCTCCTTAATACTATCATTGTTTTATTTCCTTTTGGTGTCTTATCTCTTCTTGTAATTATTATCATTATCTGGTTGTAGCTTTGATTGCAAGAACTTAGTCTAGGTTTTGAGTTGAGGTTGTGGGAGCCTTAAGTGTAAAGATACCCTCTTCACTTAAGTGTTCTCTGTTATCTAATTGAAGCACCCAAATTCATTGGTGGTTCGTCCTACACCCATTAGGCGTTCCCTTAGCGTTAATATTGAAATTAAGTTTTCTGCACCATTTGCATACTGCTTGACCCTAGTATAATCTTGGCCCTTGCTTCCGCAGGAAGTGAGCTTCTATCATAGGATCTAGCTATGGTATTAGGCGTGATTCACATTCGAGTCGTGATTACTCTATCTTTAAGCCACCAGAGGAATTAACCACTGAGAACTAGGAATAGGTCAATTTCCTCATGGGTCCATTCCACCTAGTAATCATAGGCTAAATGAAGATGTCTTTCTAAGTTTAGCGTCGCCTAAGATAATTATGATAGTAGATTGCACTAAAAGAGGAGTTAGGAATCATTCGGGGTAATTCAATGATAGTATACCTTCTATCCTAGTATTTCTTTTCTTCCTATTTACTTTACAAAACTTCTTTTAAAGTTTTTATGTCCTCAAAATCCAATCACGATAATTTAAATTGATCTCTAGTTTAACAGTAGACAACCTTGTCTTAGAAGCCTTACTCATAGCTCCTTGGGTCGACCTCGGACTTATCCCAGGTATTTGTGTGTCTATCGAGTTGTAATAGCTAAGTTCTCCATATTCGATTTTATCGAATTTGGAAGATACTATAGGCTTACTATTTTTGACACACTAGTGCTACACTTTTTTGGTATTATCGAAATTGTGTAGTAGGAGGCTATCATATTTCAATAAGGATCTACATACGTTTTAGAGTTGAAAGTGATCACATTATCAGTTTTATCGATCTTGTGGAACTTTTTTAAATTTAAAGGTAACAAAATTCACTTTTTTGGTTTTACCAAAATTGTGACACCCTTTTTCGACAAGAACATTAAAACAAACCTAATCTATAAAATTTGATATCTTTACGGTTTTATCGTATTGATCATCCAAATTTCGATTGAAAATTTTCAAAGAAAAAGAAGTTATCGATTTTTGATAGCAGTAGTCTTATTGAAATTGAGAATTAGTACTGTCCGAGATCCATCTATTCGAGAAAAGACTTATCCGAGAAGTTCACGTTAGTTCTGTCTGATATCGAGTGTCATTGAAATTGGATTGTTTCTGTCAAAATTGTTCATTTTTTGACATAACACCATGCTCCTCATCGAAATTTAGTTATATTTACAACATCCTCATCAAAATTGGGATTTTTGACAATCTAACCGTTTTTATCAAAAATTATTCAAATTTAGATATTAATTGAATTTCGATACGAAATGCTATAATTCCGATACAGAGGCATTGTGAAACGTTATTTGTGAGGAATTTCAATACTTGATGGATTGGTATTTTCATTTGTGGACAAACGTGTGAGCATTTTCAACAAATTCCGCTCATTTTTGATACAATTAGAATTTCGATACATTGGTACTAATTTCGATTGAACAAGGTAAGGCATAATCTCAAACACCGTTGTTCTTAACCTTAGTTAATTCATTTTAATTCACAACTAGAACTCTTTTTCGTCTACAAAGACAAAACATGTCGACTTCAAGTGCACATCAACAATCGCTTGTTGATGTCGGTTCTGAGACTCGTCTTCCAATGCTTGAAAGGGGAAGCTACATACCATGGGTAAGTCGATTTAGATGTTATCTAAAACGAAAAAGGGAGAATCAAAAATTTCTTAATCATTCGATTAATGTTGGTCCATATGAGTTTAAAATGATTCAACCAGATATAAATCGAGACCCAAGACCTAAAATTGAAGACGATCTTATGGGTGATGCTTTGAAACAATATGAGGCTGATATCGAAGCGATGAATTTGATTCTTATCTCCATACCAAATGATATTTACAATTCTATCGATTCATGTCAAATGACATGAGAAATGTGGCTTAGGGTCGAACACGTAATGCAAGGAAATGCGTTAACTGTGGTTGACAGGGAAACATGGTTTAATAATGAGTTTGATCAATTCATTGCTAAACTTGGAGAATTACTTGTGTCAGTTTATAATCGTTTTGCACAGGTGATGAATGATTTGAAACGAAACAAAATTAATCTTCCCACTGTCACCATCAATACTAAATTCCTGAATTGCCTCCAACCTGAATGGCTCAAATATGTCACTAGTTTTCGTTTCGCAAAGGATTTAACAAAAGTCCCATATGATGATTTGTTTGATTACCTTCAGCAATATGAGAAACTTGTCATTGCTTCTCGGGTGAAAAGGTTAGAAAAGACTCATGTTCCTCTTCCATTAGTTGTACATACAAGCTCCTCTTCTCGATCTCCACCAGCTTATTATGTCACACATCCTCCTTCTGTGGTAGATTATGATGATGAGTACCAAGGAGAAACATTTCAAAATGATCCAGAAGATTTTCTCACCACTACAATGATGCTACTTGCTTGTGCAATCACTCAGCGTTATTCTACTCCAACAAACAACAGACTTTGTTCATATTCAAACATAAGTAATCAAGCAGTTGTGCAAGTTGACATAGTCAATATTCAAAGTAGAAATGTTGGAAATGATGGTAGAATTACAAGACATTCATACAATGTTCAAGAAGAAACTGCTTAGGGTAGAAATGTTCAGAAAGAGACTGAGAATGTACAAAGAAATCTTTGAACTTTTTCATCTGGAAATGTTACAAATGTTCAATGCTACAACTGCAATGAGAAAGATCACTATGCTCGTAATTGTCCAAAGCCAAGAGTTTCGAACTCTAAGTACTTCATGGAACAAATGTTGCTGGCAAAAAAGGATGAAGCAGGATTCATTCACTCCAACAAACAAAATGATTTTTTTCTTGCTGATGCTGCTCAAATGGAAGAGCTTAAGAAATTAAGTGCGAACATATGCATGATGGTCATAATTCTACCAGCAAACATTAAATCTGATGAAGGGCCAAGCTATGACTTTGCATATATTAGTGAGGTACAAACACCATCTACAAGTTACATGAATCCATTATTTACAGACAATAATCATGAACAAACGTATCATGAGCAACCTAAAATCATTAACTCTACAATTGATGATGATCAAATTAATAGCAATATTATATTTGATGATCCAAATGTAGAAGTTAATAGTGGTAGTGTTGAACACGATAAAAATGTTCATGATTCATATGAACTGGAACAATTAGCTAGAAATGCTTACAAAGAAGCTGAGAAGCGACAAATGATTGCTAACAAAGTTAAACAACAAAATGTTGTGTTAACTAAGTAACTTGAGCAATATAAGGAAATGGTTCAGGTTTTTGAAACAAACATAACAACCAAAACTAATTTTCAGAAAGAATTCATCGAGGCTGATCACAAAGCAAAACGTCCTGAAACTAAACTTCAAAATAAATTTATCCGAGATGATTTGCAACTAAATGTTACAGAATAAAGAAAACATGTTTTAGAACTACAAAACGCACAAACTGTTTTGAAACATAAGTTGAATGCGAATGAAGATAAGTATCTCGATGATGTTCTGAATTTGGAAGAAAAGATGAAAAAGAATGAAAATGTGGTGATAAAAATGAGTCAATATGTGCAAGCATTGTTTATGCTTAGACTGAAACCCTTGTTGTTTTATGATCCAAAACTGAAACATGGTTTGGGGTATGAAAATCCTTACACGCTCAAGAAAGTAATTTCTCAGAATCCAAAGTTGTATGATGCTTCTTGTCTTCATAGTTCTAAAGTGCATGTGAATGTTTGTGATACTGAGGAAATACTTGAGGATGCAACCAAGAATCAAATCAAAATAGAAAATAAGTTAAAAGATCTAATTGCTATTGAGAAAAAACAAAACTTTCATTCAATTGATTATAAGAAATTAAACGCTCTTTATGAAACGTTTGTTCCACAAGTAAAACTATCTGCTGAACAAAAATATTTGTCCTCTGTTTCTACAACTTCTGAAACTTTTTCAAATGCAAGTACATCGAGTTCACCTCCTACAACAATGCCAAATTCAAGTAAACCGTTGAAACATTTTTACAAAATGGAAACTAAATTTGAAAACTTGTTTACTCTGTTGGAAAAAACCTCTACTCCAAAGAGTATTTTCTATACTAGTAGAGAGGACATACTTTTAAATGACTTTTTGCAAAGAGGTGAAACTGATTCTTAATGACTTGCATTCGTTTTTCAAATTTCTTCTAAAATAGTTTTTAGAAGAATTAAAAACAATGATGGATGTTTTTTAATCAATGGAAAGTGATCTTGATGCAACATCGAAACAAAATGAGATTTTAAATGATCAACTCTTGGAAGCAACACTCAAGCATGATGTTGAAAAATGTGAGTTGATGTGTAGTGATTTTGTGAATGTGACTTTACTTGATGAAATTGAGAAAGTTAAGAGGGAATCCATTGATGACCAAGAGAATTTAAATAAACGAATCAAGATTCTTGAATATGATGTTCAAAGATGTTAAAAACAAAGTCTTGATTTTGAATTACAACTGCAACATCAAAAATCTTTGTGAAAACTCTTGGATATCAAAAATAGAGAAGCTTGAGAATGACAACGTGTCTTTGGAATTTAAAGTACAATCATTGATTAAAGAACATGAAAACATCAAATTAGAATGCCAAAAGCTTTTTGATTCAATCAAAAAGACACGAACTCAATCTCAAAAGGAAATTAATGAATTGATTGAGAATGTTAATCAAAAGACATATGCATATAGGGATGTAAGGGCAAAGAATCAAGATCTTTTGATAATAATCTCTGAGCTAAAAGAACAGTTAAAAAATGCAAAAAAAGGTAAGTCCGTAAATACTAAGTTTGACAAACCTTCAATTTCCAGCAAACTTCTTTGTATTACACCGATTAATAGACAAGTTATTCAAAAGAAAAAGTTTGTTTCAAAAACTGAAGAGAAACATGTTTTGCCAAAAACAGTCACTTTATAGACTTTACCTACCAAAAAGAAACATGTTGATACAAACACCCATGTCATAGCACCGGCGATATAGAAGGTTAACACTAAAAATAAACAGGAAACTAAGAGTGTTTTAACTTCCACATGACTGAAAGATGATACTAGTGTTAGAAGACCATCAAGTAGAGACTCATCGTCCAAGAATAATGTCTTACTAAACACTAAGAATCATTCAGAACGTGAAGAAGTTCATGTTAGGACAAATAAAAAGACAAATGTTGCGTCTAAAAAGAATGTTTTTCGCAACAGAAAGATTGTAACAAATGTTGATGTTAAACATGCTCTTAAAGCAAAGGATGTACTGTGTGTTTTTTATGGTAAAAATGTGCTTACCCTGTGTCATTATAAATGTCTTGCAAAATATAAGTTGAATGTGCATTCCAAAGTAAGAAGAGCCTTATTTACGACTCCAAGAACTGCGAAACCTAATTCTGTAGATACTACTTCAGTAGTTACAAAAACCAGGTTTACTTTAGTTACTCCCTTAAGTGTAAAAAATAAGGACTCAACTGCTTTTAGATCAACTTTACTATTTGCGAAAGAAATCTCACTTAGCAAATACACGAGAACAGAGATAAAAACCAGTAGGAAGTGGCAAAAATGGTATGAAACACAACCAAATGTTGGTTGGTCCCCTAACAACATAACTGCAAACACGAGTCCGACTGTTGTTAAAAGTAGAACAAATGTTGTATCCTACTCTAACACATCGGTCCCCGTTAAATAATGGGTAGCCAAACCGTCCACTATTTCATCTGTGTTTTTCTCATGTGATGTAGGTGATCCAAATAGTTCTGTGGATTATTGAGAGTGTTTGTTCAAAGCACATGACTGGCTATCTTAAACTGCTGAAAAATTTTGTTGAGAAATTTATAGGCACAATTTGCTTTGGAAACAATCACTTTGCAGCAATCATAGGCTATGGCGATTATATACATGGCAACATTACTATTTGTCATGCATATTATGTTGAAGGTCTTGGACACAACCTCTTCATTGTAGGAAAATTTTGTGACGGTGATTTGGAAGTTGCTTTTTGATCAAATACATGCTATGTCTGAAATCTAGAAGGAGATGATCTCTTAACAGGTGCTCGTAAATCAAATTTGTATACTATCTCCATCTCTGATATGACAGCTTCTTCTGCCGTTTGCTTGATGTCCAAAGCCACTTTAAGAAAATCATGGTTATGGCACCAGAGGCTCTCGCACCTGAACTTTGGTACTATCAATGATCTCACCAAACAAGACTTGGTTGATGGACTTTCAAAATTTAAGTATGACAAAGATCACCAATGTTTTGCATATGAGCGAGGAAAGAGCAAGAAAGCAACTCATCCACTTAAATTGGTTCCAAGCACTCATTCCAAGCTGGAATTGATCCATATGGATCTATGCAGACCAATAAGGGTAGAAAGTATCAATGGAAAAAGTATATTTTGGTGATCTTTGATGATTATTCTCGATATACGTGGGTATATTTTCTTTGAACGAAAGACGAGGCTCCTGATATGATCAAAAAGTTCATTGCTCAAGTTCAATTCAATTTCAACGTTAAAATTCAAAAAGTTTGAATTGACAATGGAACTGAGTTCAAAAATTCAATACTTCAGGCTCATTATGAAAAGTTAGGCATTATGCAACAATTCTTAATTTCAAGAACGCCTCAACAAAATGATGTAGACGAATGATGAAATGGTACTCTTATGGAGGCTACTCGAACAATGCTTATCTTTTCCAAATCACCAGAATTCTTTTGGGCCGAAGCTATCTCCACCGCTTGTTTTACTCAAAACCGTTCATTGATTCATAAAAGGTACAACAAGACTCAGTATGAACTTCTTCGAGGAAGAAAACCAAATGTGAAGTACTTTTATGTGTTCAGATCACTTTGTTATCCAACAAATGATAGAGAAGACCCTAGAAAAATAAAACCTAAAGCAGACATAGGAATCTTTATCGGCTATTCGGAGTCATCCAGAAGGTTTAGGATATATAATCGTAGAACAAGAAAGATCATGGAAACCATCCACGTTAAGTTTGAGGGACTCATAACAATGGCTTCTGAACATAAATGTTTAGAACCCAGAAGTAATCATTTTCAAGATAAGATGCCTCCATTCTGACCAAAGAAGATTTGGATTATTTGTTCGGTTTAATGTTCGAGGAATACTTTGAGAAGAGACATTCTGAAGTGCCCATCAATTCCGCTGCACAAATAACTCTTCATAATCAAGACACACATTCGTTATATTCAATCATCATTGAAGACAATGAAGCTCCTCCCTTGGTATCCTCTTCAGAAGAACAAATTTCTCCAATCTTAAACGATGAAGCAGATGAATTAATTCAAGAAGAAGATTTTGCAGAACTTGACAGAAACACGTTGCTTTCTCTGTATCATACTCTAATGTTTAAGGAAGTTGAGTCATCTTTAACCGCTGAAGATCTACAGAATATGCAAGTAATTACTCTCGTTCAACCCTCAACACATGTCTAGACAAAAGATCATCCCTTGTATCAAGTGATTGGTAACCTCTCTAGACCCGTGATGCCAAGAAACAGGCTTATTATAGACTCAGAAGTATGTATGTATGCGTTAACTATAAGTAATATCGAGCCAAAGAACATCAAAGAAGCTATATCAGATCACAACTGGATAGAGATTATAAAAGACGAGCTGCATCAATTTTAGAGACTAGATGTATAGGAATTAGTTCCACAACCTATAGACAGAAACGTAATAGCAGTCAAATGGCTCTGGAAGAATAAATCTGATGCAGAAAACATCTTCATACGAAACAAGTCTCGTCTTGTGGCTAATTGTTACAAACAGGAAGAGGGCATCAATTTTGAAGAATCATTCGTGTTAGGTTCACATAAATGGACCCGAACAACGAAGCTTCGGTCACTCGAAGATACAAGACAAAAGTCTAGCTCGTTTAAGCGTGTAATATTATGTAAATGGGCCATTAATGAAAAAGCCCATCATAGCCCAAAGGCCAAGGCCCTAGAGAGGCTATATAAAGCCATTTTATTTTCATTTCTAGGGGAGACAAGTAAGCAACTTAGAGAATTAGAGTCTCATTTTTTGTGTGTTTTGTTGCCACACCATTGTTCTTTGTTTTTCTTTAATACAAGTCAATTTAAAGTCTAATCTTGTGTGTTCTTGTGTTAATCGAATGATCTAAAGACCTACAATTGGTATCAAGAGCCAAAAGTGATTGTTTGGATGTGTTTTTGAACCGAATTTTTAAAAAAAAAGTGGGGTTCGGATTTTTTTTTGTGTCTTGATCGAAAGGAATAACAAAAAAAAAGAGACGTGGTTTGTTTGTGTTTTGGGTTCGAAGTGGATTAGAAAAAAGCTAGAAGTGTTGCGTTTTTTGTTAGTCTTCGTATTGCGTTTTGAGAATATTCATGTTGCGTTTTGAGCATACAGGTTGCGTTTTGAAGATTTCTATTGCGTTTTGACTAAAACGCTACGCTGCCAAAAATTTTCAAGCATTGCGTTTTGACTTCAAGTGTCATTGCGTTTTGAGCAAAACTTTCATTGCGTTTTGAGAAAAATTTCATTGCGTTTTGAGGAAGATATCATTGCGTTTTGACAATCCATTGCGTTTTGACAAACCTTTGTTGCGTTTTGACAATTCATTGCGTTTTGACATCAAGCTAAGTTGCGTTTTGCTTGATTTGCCGCAAAAATAATTTTTGTGTCGGATTGTTCCGAAATTTTTATACCAGCTCGGAAACGGCCCAACGGTCAAGACTCTTCCTCTTTGAGCAAGAGCCCTGTCATTTTTTGGCCATTCGGAGTCATTTAGGCCCTCAAAACAGCATTTTACTGTTTCAAATTTACCCGAAAATCATAAACCTCACACCAAGTCATCAATCAACAGTCACTTAAGATCAGATCATTCATAAACAAAGTTAATCAATGGCAACCAATGAAGAAACAAATGCAGCTGGTACCGATACCCGTCCACCAATGTTGGTTGAAAATGATTACGAATCATGGAAGATTCGTATACACAGGTACATTCGAGGGAAACCAAATGGGAAGCTTATATGGAAATCCATTCAGAATGGACCTACACCTCACCCGATGGTCACAGATCCTCCACCTACTGGTTCTACTATTGTGCCCGCACCGAGGAAAAAGCTTGATTCTGAGTTCAATGACGAAGAAAACAAGCTCGAAATGGCTGATACTCAAGCTGAAATCATCCTCAGTCAAGGTCTTCCCCGACACATCTTCAACATACTCAATCAGACAAGCACTGCTCAGGAGATTTGGAACAATGTAGAACTACTTATGCAAGGATCGGGAAGAACTCTACAACAACGGAAGGAAGATCTGTTTGATGAGTACGAACGCTTTCGTGCCATTGGAAACGAGTCCATTCATGACTACTTTGTGCGTTTCCACAAGCTTGTGAATGACATGAAGATTACTCAGCTCGAAATCCCTACTCATCAGATGAACACTAAATTTGTCAACAATCTTCCAGCCTATTGGGGTAAGTATGTGACTAATGTCAAACAGAACATGGATATCTCAACCACACCTTATGTTCAGATCTATACTCATCTCAAAGCCTACGAGCCTCATGCCAAAAAGACTCTCAAGAAACAGGAGCAGTCTACAAGTATTGTTGATCCACTGGCCTATGTTGCTCACACCACATCTGCACCTGCTCTTTCATCACCCTCAACTCCTAGTCCTCAACCTACTGCTCAGTCTCCGAATGACGCTTTGATGGCCACTATGACTCAGATTGCTAATCTCTTAAGTGGTTTCCAAAAGCAGTTTCCACCCACCAACAACCAGCTCCGGACTTCCTCCAACTCAAGGACTCATGCTACGGTGCATGATGGTCACATTGTTACTGAACCAGTTCAGAGGAAGGCTCCAGGTAATGTTGGTAATACAGGTGCTCGAGGCAAGAAGGTGATATGTTACAACTGCAGAGGAGAAGGACATGTTGCTAGGCAGTGTAAAGAACCCAAGAGAAAGATGGACTCTCAGTACTTCAAAGATAAAGCTTTACTGATGGAAGCTAAAGAGAAAGGAGATGTGTTAGATGCTGAAGCTGAAGCATTCCTCGCTGATGTGGAATGCACCGCACCTTATGATCAACCTCAGGCACTGACTACAACAAACATGTTTCAAGCCAATCATGAGGATGCATATGACTCAGACGTGGATGAAGGCCCCAATGCTGCTGTCGCTTTCATGGCCAACTTGTCATCCACCAGTGCCACCAACAGTCAAGTCAATGAGGTACACTCCAATGACAATCAAATCTTTGATAATGTGGATTATCAGTTGAGTCAGGAGATGCACCAGGAAGAACATTTAGACTCCGATGCTGAGACTGAGATTGATGACAATACGATCCCGTATCATCAGTATCTTCTTGACACCGAAGCCCAAAATGTTCCAACTGAGGTATCTGCTGACACATCTGATAAAGTTTCTATGATTGCCATCTTAACTGACTTGCAAACCCAACTAGACGGACATGCTAAGGTTAACCAAGACAAATGTTTGGAAATCGAGACCTTAAAAAATGAGCTTCTTCAATGCAAGCAAGAAATATATCGTCTAGATACCCAAAAGGTCAAACTTGATCTAGAAAACAAAGTTAGACAGGAACAAGCCCTAGTGATTCAGCGTAACAAGCGTAACGCTGAACTTGTGCAAGAAAACGATTTGCTTAAATCCACTCTTTCAGGAAAAGAAAAATCAATTGCATTTTTACAATCTGAAAAGGAAAAGATTTTATCTGAGAAAAAGGATCTAGCAGATAGTTATCTAGATGAAATAGTTTGTTTAAAGAATGCTAACAAAGTTGCAAGAGATATGTTGCAAAGATTTAACATGCCAACACAAACTATTCCCATGCTTTCAAAGAAACCTAAAAAGGCAACCAATGACTTGCACAAGGACATCCTAGGCACTCGCAACCCAGGTCTAGGTTATATGGCCAAGCGTGCTCAACCTGTTTTGTATGATGCTGATACCCTTTTGCATCCCAATCACCACCCCGTTAGTATATGGGATAGTGAAGAGGTCTTGGTTCACCAAGTGGTTAGCATGAAAAAGATGAACGAAAAACCAGGACATGTTAGACCCGCAAACGGTTTCTATGACAAGCTTAATGCCCTTAAGTTTGTTCCTCAACAGGAACTGTCTCGTGAACAGGCGTATTGGCTTCCTGCCAATGAACGTGCTAGTCAAACTAGTAACCCAAATAGTCCTGTCACTCCTTTTGTTCGTAAAAGTCGACCTCCAAGTCAAGTTCTGGCCAGTCTTCGAAATGTTAATGCTGCTTTTCTTCAATTTGAAGGTATCATAAAAGAAAGAACAACACAAAAACCAGACTATGTTTCTGAATGGTGTTTTGATTATGCAAAACAGTTTGTCGAACAACAACTGGTACCATTTTACGACCATTTCAAAAAACATATCCAAGCTGCTAATGATACATTTTTCAAAGAGATAAGAGAATTTGAACAGATTTTTGATGACTTGGAGACAGAGTATGAACAATGTGTTCTTGATAACAAGAACCTGACCATAGAGAAGAAAAATCTTTTAATCAAAAATGACTGCTTAATTGCTGAGTGTTTAGAAAAAGATATCTGCTCTATTGTGTTTACTTCCGATAGTGTTGTGCCCCCTAGTTCGAATTGCCTTTGCGAAGATATTAGATCTGCATGCGATAGGGAACACACTAAAGTTCTTGAACTTGAAGCTGAAGTTTTCAAACAACAAAAAATGGTCATTGAATCTGAGAAACGTAACTCTCATTTACAAAAGAACCATATTGATTTACAACTTAAATTTCAAAACTATAAACAGTGCATAGACACTTCCAGTGCCTCCAATGCAATTTTTGAAATTAACAAGTTAAGAAAGCAGCTTCAAGGGAAAGATGACACTATCAGGAATTTAGAAACTCAGATCAACATCACGAGAATGTTGAATGTAGGTTCCACTGAAGGTAGCTGTGACCAACAGGCGTTAGAAACTGACAGAATTCAGTTGCAAGATATGATTACCTCCCTTAGGATTCAGCTAGATGGCCTTAAGGTAGAAAACGTGAGTCTGAAAAGACGGTATGATGAACTGTCACAGGCGAATACTCACTCACGTACTGCGAACACTGAAAAGCTTAGTGCCTTAACTGCTGAAAATACAAAGCTGAAAGCCCAAGTGACTGGTAAAACAAGTAGTGGACCTTCAACCTCTGAGACACCCAAAGTGCTTGCTCCAGGAATGTACAACTTAGGTTCTAAGTATATTCCACCACCCAAACGTGCTAACTGGGTCAAACCAACCCCGTTACCTAAGAAGAAGCAAGTAACTTTCAGTGAACCTCCCAGACCTTCACTCAAACCAACTCAAAAACCAGTAGTGCATCCTAAAAGCAAACGAATGTGTGTGTGCCTATGTTCTACTAGGGGAGTTAAAACCCACTTCTGGATATGCCAGCAAAAAAATGTGCCTAAGAGAGCCCCTGGATCATAGTCTTTGCCGGTTAAGACGTGCGAGTGCAAGGAGAGTAGAAGCCCACCATAGGACTTTGAATAAAAAGAATCGTGTTTGTTGATTCTAATTTGTGTATAAACATTCTTGTTTGTTTCAATGTTTTGAACAAGGTTTGTGCGACATGTAATCAAATCTTTGGTTTTTGCTATTCATATTGTTTGTTTGGCTTTATGTGTGATGATTCTGTGTGATGTTCAACCCCACCAGACTAAGCGATCGAAAACACACCAAAAGGAATGGAAACCCATATAATCGGTCTGGTAACAATTAGCAACCTGTTGCTAATAGCAAGCCTCGGTGGAGCCCTCTGGAAGGCAATTTCTCATTATTTGAGAAGTATCCTTTAACTAAGGTCATGGAAACCTACTGATTTATGACATGTAAGAATACCCCCGAGTGCTTGTTCTAAGCCCTAAATAAACTATGGTACTAGGTTTTTTGACATAAACTTGTGATCGGAAGGCAGGTGCCAAAGGGAATCTCTGGTATTTTGATTGTACTAACGGACCTTCAGGGCATCCTATCCACCTGAATGTTTGTGTACTGAGGTAGTACAGATTGTTCTATGTTTATGATTCTGGATGCTCAAAGACATATGCCGAGTGATCGTTCTGCAGTCTTATCAACTTTGTAGAAAAGTCATTGCGACTACAGTGAGAGATTTGGCAACGGATGAAATATGCAGCGATCATTGGTATGGTGATTAAACTGGGTGACACTATCATCTCTCGAGTCTACTATGTTGAAGGACTCAAGCACAACCTATTCTCTGTAGGACAGTTTTGTGATGGAGGTTTAGAAGTTGCATTCAGACAGCATTCATGTCACATCCGCAACTACGATATGGTAGATCTACTCAAAGGTTCACGGACAACCAAACCTGTACTCCAATCTCACTGAATGATCAGGATGTCAGCTTCACCAGTTTGCTTGCGTACTAAAAGCTCTCTTCACGAAGTACATGGTTTATGCATCTCGGTTGAATCATATGAATTTCGGGGACTTTGAACGAATTGGCCGAAATAATCTAGTCTGAGGTCTTAACAATGTGAAATATGACAAAGGACCTTTTGTGTCCATCTTGTCAGCTAGGTATAAAGCAAGAAAACATCACATCCACTAAAGGCAGATAAACACCAATATGATGTCTCCATATCTAATTATGGACCTCTGCGGGACCAATGAGAACAGGTAAAGGTATCAACGCGAAAAAGAAGTATGTTTTGGTGTGATAGTGGATGATTTTACACAGATTTGGTATGGGTTAGTTTCTTCAAAACAAGGATGAAACTCCTCAAGTGATTGAGTAGTTTATTGTGAAGATCAACGTCGCCCTTAATGCTACTGTTTCGATTTCGTCAGTAACAGTTTAATGGAACGGAGGTTTGTGATAAGTCACTCGATGGATGGTTTGAGAGTGTTGGTATTTCTCATGAAACGAGCGTACCTCGGTCTCCACAACAGAACGGCGTTGTCGAAAGACGGAACCGAACTCTTATGGAAGCTGCTCGTACTATGCTCATCTTTGCGAAAGCTCCACTGTTCCTATGGGCTGAAGCTGTAGCCACTGCGTGTTATACTCTTAACATGATCTCTTGTACACAGCATTCCATGATAAAACCTATTAGAATGCTCTGAGGGAAAAAGAAGCTAATCTCCAATATTCCGAGTCGTTGGGATCCTGTGCTTCCTACAATGGGATATGATGTTGTTGGTAAACTCAAGGCGAAAGCAGATATTGGTATATTTGTTGGCTATGCACCTACCAAGAAGGCGTACCGAATCTACAACAAAGAATGCGTAAGGTTCAGGAAAACGTACATTGTTGCTACGATGAAACTTACCGAAGGATTGACGTCTGTTCAAACCAGTTCAGGCCTCGCACCTCAACAAATGACTTCTGTGCTAAAGTACAGAACTCGAACTTACTGCTTTACAGTCAGGAGGAGCAGTCGTTCGCACTTGTATAAAGGGACCCAGAATCACCTAGTTGTCCTCCTACAAAGGAAACAGGTGGTAGACGATTTGTTTCAATGGTTTGATATGATGAGGTTGTTCCGGATACCTCCTGGTTGTTCGACAACTATCCGGCTAATGTTCCTGCTTCCCCTGCACGAGAAATGCAATGCGTTCACCTTCCAAACAGTTATCCAGAAGGCGCTCCTGCAGATACTGAAAACCTCTTGCTCCTAAATACCTTACAGAACTAGTGCTTTGATGCTGAAACATGTTCGATCATGTTGGACAGTAAGTGTTTGACACCCATAATGTCGAAACGATTCAGAAGCATCTCACTCCAAATTGTCAACATCGATTTTTAACGCAACAAACAATTACTCATGAGCCAAAAATGGATCCAGACATCATTAAAACAATCTTTTTTCTAAAGATCCTTTACATGCCCCAAATCTACAGTCGCAATTTTTATTTTTTCCCATCCAACAACCACATATCCCCCTAACCCTCCTAACTCTATATCATTCAATTTACATCTCATCCCACATCTAAATCCTAAATATACATTACAATACCATACTCACAAAAACACATACCCCATTCAAAACCTCACCTATTCATCCCATCTCTATAACACTCCCCCTACCTTAACTATTTCCCTTAACATATTCCTAATAACAAAAAACAAAAAATAAACTAATAATCTATTCAACACAAAAACAACCCAAAAAACACACAAAAAAACCAACAAACCCACCCACAAACCCAACCTCAAACACACCGCCACAAACCCAAAAACCAACCACCCCACACACACACCACCACCCCCCCACACCCAAACAACCCCAACCACCACCACCCCAAACCCACCATCACCCCTCCCACAATCCACCCCCCCCCAACACACCCCAAAACAACCAATCACTAAAACTTAACCCCACAAACCCACCACCAACAAAACAAACACCCACACCCACAAACCAAAACCACAAACACCACACCTAAACCCACTAAAAACAACCAAACACAAAAACCAACACCCATAATAAATCCCCCCCCAACAATACCAACTCCCCAATAAAACACTACCAACAAAAAATTAACTAAATACAAATAACATCCCTCTTAAAACCTACCCTCTAAAAAATCTCACCAAAATATCCTTATCCCCTAACTTTATTTCTTATTCCCAACCTTCTAATATACCCCCTACAAAAACCCCCATTCCCCCCAACCCACCCAAATCCCCCATAACATAAAAAAACTTCTTCCTACTTATAAATTAAAAAACCAATTCCCTCCATCAATTTTTTTTTTTTTTTTTTATTCCTTTAATACCTCAACATAACAACTCATCCCCACCCCCCCCCCCCCCCCCCCCCCCCCCCCCCCCCACATACCTAAGTTGAGTTCTGTACTGTTTTGCAGAATGTTCATTTTGTAGAGGATGCGAGGCTGAAACTGGTTTGAACAGACTGTCAATCCTTCGGTAAGTTCATCGAAGGCAACATGAAACGGTTTCCTGACTCTTACGCATTCGTTTGTTGTGATTCGGTTCGCCTTTTGGGGGTGCATAGCAACAAATATAACTATATCTGCTTTCGCTTGAGTTTACCAACATCATCATAGTCATTGGTAGGATAGCCAGAGATCCAAAACCACTCGGACGTATTGGAAGATTAGGGCCTTTCCTTCAGCAGTCTATAATAGGTTTTTCCATGAGCGGTGTACAAAGAGATCGATTAAAGTATAAACGCAGTGGCTACAGCTTCAAGTCCCATGGGAACAGTGGAGCTTTCGCAAAGATGAGCTAGTACGAGCAGCTTCCATAGATTTTCGGTTCCGTCTTTCGGACAACGCCGCTTCCTGTTGTGGAGACCGAGGTAGCTCGTTTCATGAGAAATACAACACTCTAACCATCCATCGAGTGTTTTATTTCACAAACTCCGTTCCATATTGTTCTGAGAATCGAACAGTAGCATTTAGGGCTCGTTGAGGGTCTTCACAAAAAATATTCTCAATCAATTGAGGAGTTTATCCTTTGTTTGAAGAAATCTTACCCATCCAATTGGTGTAACATCCACTATCACACAAAAAATATCTTTCCGTTGATACTTTTGTTTATTGGTCGCAGAGGTCTCCATATGTAGTGTATGGAGAACTTCAGTATTGGTGTTTTCTGCCTTTAGTGGATGTGATGTTTTCTTGCTTTTACCTAGCTGACAAGATGGACACAAATGGTCTTTGTCATATTTCAGCATGGGTAAAACCTTGGATAGATTTTTTAGGGCCATTTCGTTCAAAGTCCCGAAGTCCAGTTGATTCAAACGACGAGCCATAACCATGACTCGTTGAAGAGGCTTTTGTAAGCAAGCAAACTGGTGAAGCTGACAATATATATTCTGTGAGATGGAGTACAGGTTGGTTGTCGTGAACCTTGAGTAGATTACCATATCGTAGTTGAGGAGTGACATGATTGCTGTCTGAATAGCACTTCTAAACCTCCATCACAAAACTGTCCTACAGAGGATAGGTTGTGCTTGGAGTCCTTCACATAGTAGACTCGAGAGATGATAGTGCTCACCAGTTTATAATCACCATAGCCAATGATCGCTGCATATTCATCGTTGCCAAATCTCACTGTACCAATGAACTTTTCTACAAAGTTGATAAGACGTGCACGATCACCGGTCATATGTCTTGAGCATCCAGAATCCAGATACCATAGAACAATCTGTACTACCTGCGGTAACACAAACATTCACGGTGATAGGATGCCCTGAAGGGTTCCGGTTAGTTAACAATCAAAGATACCAGAGATCCCTTTGGAACCCATGCTTTCGATCATAAGTTTAGGGTCAATAAACTAGAAGGGACCATAGTTATTTAGGGGCTAGAACTAGCACTCGGGGTAGGTTCTAATGCATATCAGTAGGTTCCATGATCTAGTTATAGGATACTTCTCAAATAATGAGAATGCCTTCCAGTGGGCTTCCACTGAGGCTTGCTATTAGCAACAGGTTTGCTAATTGGTTTCCAGACCTTTTTAATGGGTTTCCATTCCTTTTTGGGTTGGTGTTTTCGACGCTTAGTCTGGTGGGGTTGAACATTCACAGAATCATCACACATAACCAAACAATCATTATGATTAGCAAAAACCAAAGATTTGTTACATGTAGCACAAACATTGTTCAACTTTGAAATAGAAACAGAATGTTTAACAAGCAAATTAGAATCAACACGATTCTGTTTATTCCAAGTCTTATGGTGGGCTTTACTATCCTGCATTCGCACTCATAATCGGCAAGAATTATGATTCCGATTCGAGGCTTCTTAGGCACAGTTTTGCTGGCTTTCAGAAGTGGGTTTTACTCTGTAGACATAGGCACACACACGTTAGTTTGCTTCTTAGGATGGCACTACTGGTTTTGAGTTAGTTTGAGTGAAGGTTGGGGAGGTTCACTGAAGTACTTGATTCTTCTTAGGTACGGTGTGGTTTGACCCAGTTAGCACGTATTGGGTGTGAGATTATCCTTAGAACCTAAGTTGTACATTCCGGGAGCAAGCACTTTGGGTGTCTCAGAGGTTGAAGGTCCACTACTCATTTTACCAGTCACTTGGGCTTTCAGCTTTGTATTGTCAGCAGTTAAGGCACTAAGCTTTTCAGTGTTTCGCAGGTACTGAGTGGGTATTCGCCTGTGACAGTTCATCAATACCGTCTTTCAGACTCACGTTTCTACTTAGGCCATCTAGCTGATTCCTAAGGGGAGGTAAATCATATCTTGCAACTGAATTCTGTCAGTTTCTAACGCCTGTTGGTCACAGCTACCTTCAGTGGAACCTACATTCAACATTCTCGTGATGTTGATCTGAGTTTCTAAATTCCTGATAGTGTCATCTTTTCCTTGAAGCTGATTTCTTAACTTGTTAATTTCAAAAATTGCATTGGAGGCACTGGAAGTGTCTATGCACTGTTTATAGTTTTGAAATTTAAGTTGTAAATCAATATGGTTCTTTTGTATAAATGAGAGTTACGTTTCTGTCTCAGATTCAATGACCATTTTTTGTTGTTTGAAAACTTCAGCTTCAAGTTCAAGAACTTTAGTGTGTTCCCTATCGCATGCAGATCTAAGATCGTCGCAAAGGCAATTCGAACTAGGGGGCACAACAATATCGGAAGTAAGCACAATAGAGCAGATATCTTTTTCTAAACACACAGCAATTAAGCAGTCATTTTTGATTAAAAGATTTTTCTTCTCTATGGTCAGGTTCTTGTTATCAAGAACACATTGTTCATATTCCGCCTCCAATTCATCAAAAATTTGTTCAAATTCTCTTATCTCTTTGAAAAATGTTTCATTAGCAGCTTGGATATGTTTTTTGAAATGGTCGTAAAAGGGTACCAGTTGTTGTTAACAAAACTGTTTTGCATAATCAAAACACATCAAGGAAAACATAATCTGGGTTTTTGTGTTTGTTCTTTCTTTTATGATACTTTCAAATTAAGGAAAAACTAGATTAACCATTTCGAAGACTGGTCAGAACTTGACTTGGAGGTCGACTTTTATGAACAAAAGAGTGACAAGGCTATTTGGGTTACTAGTTTAACTAGCACGTTCATTGGAAGGAGCCAATACGCTGTTCACGAGACAGTCCCTTCCTTCCTGTTGAGGAACAAACTTAAGGGCTTAAGCTTGTCCTAGAAAAACCGTTTGCGGGTCTACATGTCCTGGTTTTTCGTTAATCTTTTTCATGCTAACCACTTGGTGAACCAAGACCTCTTCACTATCATATACTAAACAGGGATGGTGTGTTGGATGCAAAAGGGTATCGCATCATACAAAGCAGGTTGAGCACGCTTGGCCATATACCTAGACTGGTTCGGGTACCTAGGTAGGTCCTTGTTGCAAGTCATTGGTTGCATTTGTAGGTTTCTTGAAAGCATGGGAATAGTTGTGTTGGCAGGTTAAATATTTGCAACATATCTCTTGCAACTTTGGTAGATTCTTTAAAAAACTATTTCATCTAGATAGCTATTGCTAGATCCTTTTTCTCAGACAAAAATCTTTTCCTTTTCAGATTGTAAAATGATAATAGATTTTCTTTTCCAGAAAGAGTGAATTTAAGCAAATTCATTTTCTTGCACAAGTTCAGCGTTTCGCTTGTTACGCTGATTCACTAGGGCTTGTTCCTGTCTACTTTTGTTTTCAGATCAAGTTGACCTTTTGGGGTATCTAGACGTTATATTTTCTTGCTTGCATTGAGAAAAGATCATTTTTTAGCGTCTCGACCTCTAAGCATTTTTCTTGGTTACCTTAGATGTCCGTCTAGTTGGGGTTTGCAAGCTGTCTCAATAGCAATCATACCCAAGATTTAAACATTAAGAACTTTTTATTAAAAGAAACAAAGAGAGGCTACAAAACCTTTAAGATGGAAAATAATAATGAAGTAGCTAGCCTAATTTTGACTAAACTAGGAGTATTTATACTAATAAGGATTTGCCTTTTAGGGCTTTCTATTTGGGCTTTTTACATCTTGGCCCTTATACATAATAAACAATTAAATAAATAGTCTTTCGGCATAGACTTTTTGCTTGTAACTTCGAGTGACCGAAGCTTCTTTGTTTGGGTCCATTTATGTGATCCTAACAATTGGACATTTTGAGACTGAGAAGGTGTTGTGGATGATTGATATTAAAGGGGACTGGACTCTATGACGGTTGGGAATTGGGTTGACACACTTGAGCAAGGGCAGCGTCATTAGTGGGTGGAGTGATTCTTTCCTTATCAGTCGATCTTGTGCAACATGCTTCTCATGTTGTTTCAAGTATGCATACAGTTGTTCATGATTTGTCTCTTTCAGACCCCCCCCCCCCCCCCCCCCCCCAACCCCCCCCCACCCCACCCCCCCACCCCACCCCACCCCCCCCCCCCCCCCCCAACCCCCCCCCCCCCCTTTGTTCAGTATAACTGCTGTGACAATCTATCCCATTCAGGTGACATGTGTTGACAAAACTTGGAGTTTAGTGAATGTTAGGCATAGCCATCTCTGATATTCCTCATGTCATTAACAAGCTTGTGAAATCGGACATAGTACTCATTGATATTTTCACCAGGAAGCATCTTGAAGCGTTCAAATTCATCATACAACTGAGATTCTCTGTCTTCTTTGGTGAGTTCAGATCCTGCGAGAAGCATTTTGACATTGTCCCATATTGCTTTTGCTTCAATGTTGTGATTGATGAGCTTGTAGATGTCTTTGGGTAATCCTTGAAGTACAATGTTGGTAGCAATTTTTTTATTTATTTAACACGGACATCGGCATCGAATCATTTCTTTTCATTGTCATTAAGATCATCATAAGTTCGAGCCCTTTCTGGTCCAAGAAGAACACCCCCTTCAGGTGTGGTACCTAGTGTGTCCCTGGTGACTCCAAGCTGAAATGGACCTTGATCAATCGACTGAAGACATGTATATTCCATTTTCTTTCCTTACAATACAACCCCAGGATTCTTTGTGACTGATCATAATCAGTCCTATCACAGCATAGGGAGGGGGGTATTCAGAACCGGCCCCGGTGCGGAGTCGGATTGCATTTCTCATAATTACTTAGACAGTGATGATTGTTGTGTTATGATAACTTTGGTAGTACAATGATTAGTGATTGTATGGTTAAAAGTGATGATTGTTTGTTGATTTAAGGTTATTGTTGTTTGGTTTGTGGTTTGGTTTGGTTAAAAAGTTTTACGAAATGTAATAACACGTCTCAGTCTGGAAGTTATGACAAAAGCAAGATGAGTCCTAGACAAAAATGCCAGTCTAGAAACTTAGACAAACGCAATGGAGAAAATTTTTTTGCAGAGATTCTTTCACAAAACTGCATTAAGGGTCTTCAACTTTAGACAAAACGCAGATCCAAATCGCAACCTTCAATAACCAAAACGTGGAACCAAATCGCAACCTTCAATAACCAAAACGGGCAAACTAAACGCAATCTAGAAGCTTAGCCAAAACGGCATATGATAAGTTTAGAAAAACGCAATGGAGAAATTTTTTTGCCAGAGATTCTTTCACAAATGCAATAAGGGTCTTCAACTTTAGACAAAACGCAAGAGTCAAAACGCAACTCCTAATAAGACAAAGTGCAGTACTGTTGTACTTTACAAAATGACAAAATGCAGTGTACTTTTCTGACAAAACGCAGGAAGCAAAACGCAACCAAGAAATTGCCAGTGAGACAAAACGCAGTCAAGAAAAATACGAACTTTTTCACCTAAAAACACCTAAAAATCACCCTTTTGAACGTTTTTGCTTGGTTTCTTTTGCACAACTTGATCCTAGAAGGTTATAACAACAATAAAAACACTAACTTTAACACCACAAACGTGAGAATCAAAGAGTGTCAAGAAAAAGACCATAAACCTTCAAAAACCAAACTTTTGATCTAAACTAACCAAGAAAACGCACACACAATCTATCTAATCATCCCATGGGCTCTGATACCAATTGTAGTATATTGGATATCATAACACAAGCATAGATGATTGGGTTGGCCGAATTATCTAGAGAGAGAAAATGGAGAGTTTCTAGTGAGAGAAACACCTAGTGAATGTTTGTGATAAAATGAACAACCAACCCCTCTCAATGGCTGAGAGGGGGTTTAAATACAAGAGTTTATGTGCCCTAAGTGGGCTATGGAGTGGGCTAACATGTGGGTAAA
Source organism: Tanacetum coccineum (assembly GCA_026074375.1). Taxonomy (NCBI): domain Eukaryota; kingdom Viridiplantae; phylum Streptophyta; class Magnoliopsida; order Asterales; family Asteraceae; genus Tanacetum; species Tanacetum coccineum. The sequence goes on along the minus strand of BQNB010014133.1, from coordinate 19,086 downwards.
GACCCGGCCCAACGCCATATGTCATACGGTAACGATTAAACTACGAGCTATGCTATTCTAGACAATACACGGGGTGACCGAGTCTTTTTCATAAACCTAACAATCTCCCCCTAAGGGAAATCACCCCAGAAAATACAGTTTGAATTCTAGCATTCTAAGTCTTGATCTAATGACAGTAGCTCATAATCTTTGATTCTTCATTCATTGGTTTCTTTATACAAAATGTAGTGATCTTTTGGCTTTAAGATTTAGCTTGTTCCATTAGGCTTGTCTTTGTATGTGATCTTGAACATTCTTGAGATCATCAGCCAGTCTTAATCTCTAATCAGCATCTTGTGATCTTTTACTTTGTGTGCTCGTGACTGTTGGGCCGACATGCTCATACTTGTTGCAATCTTAAAAGCTTGACTTTATATTCGTAATTCTTCATCAATACATAACTTTATATCTTTGACATACTAAAAAGACGTTGATATCAGAGTTTACGGAAGCTTTGGGTCATTATTTCTTGATGTTATAAAGTCATTGAGCATTGAGTATGAGCATGTAGCTATAAACTTGACTCTGCTGGAACAGGTTGACGCCATCTCCATCTTTATATGAACCTGTAATAAAACAGTTAGCAATAAAGTTGTGGGACGAATATGGCTTTGTCATTCGCCCGTGTTTGGTTGGAGTAACCTTCGAATCCGTGAGGACCGACCTGTGATCAGGTAGATTCAATCTTAAGAAGAATCTCCTTGACAGGATTTCCAGCATAAATTCATTATAAAGAACCTCCTTGACAGGGTTCCAGCCTCAAGTGTTAGAATCATCTAAACGCATATGCATTAGATTCACTGTACTCATTGCTTAGTATCTCTTTTCCGGACAAACACCTCAAAGCAGGGCTACTTCACTAAAAGTATGGCTACTAATAAACGGATAATGAGTGAATCATGAGTTACTATCTCCCAATTAAGAAAAAATTGATTTGAAAATCAATCGATGTGTCACTAGTAAAAGTGTTTTTGTAACACATCGAGAGTTTTAAAACTTTTAATCAAAATTCATCTTCCGTCAATCCAAAAAATCTAACCGTATCGATGCCCAGTGTCACAATTTTGATCCATTTAGGATCTCACAAGTCACCTACCTAGAGCTTGTTTGATGTTGGCTCTAGCAGGATTTCCATCTTCACTGTGAATACTTTCGTATCACTTGGATGTTCTGGCAATATCACAAGGATGATGCGTAGGACTCTGATTATACATTACTTGTTTTCACAGTGTGTGATAAACAAGAACATTTGAATTATGTCCTAACGAGATTAATTGATGATCTCTTGGCTCTAGACTCAATAGTGCGTTTTGATTTAAGTGAGCGGAGGCTGGAGCAGACTGCCACCTTTTCAATACCAACTATCTCGAAGTGAGATAGTCAGTAGATTCCGTGTTAATCTTCGAGACAATTTGAAACCAAATCCTTTTTGAGGATTCTGAAGTGCTAGTGAGGGGGAGCAGCATACACTGGGTCCATGATACTTGTCTTCAATGTCAATAATCAACCAAGTGATTCTGACAGCATATGTATTGACCCGGTTTCTACCTAATGTTAAAGGAGGGCTGCTTTCTTTTCACCCTTTATCTTAGCATTTCTTTTTCATTCTTCAACCCCTACACGTGCATCCGAGACTTCATTTACTAGTACGTGTTGTTGGGTATGTTTTCCAGTACTACTTTATCATCAGACCACAATATTTACCCTTATACTACATTACTCCTTTTTTAATCATACACTATAGGACTTCTACACAACTATTTAAATTGTCCCTGGGTAATTTCCCTTCGTCCTCTGATAAAGTAATTACAGGTCGGTCTTTGAATTTTCCACAATTTGCCATCATAACACCATTCGCTCCCCCTAAATATGTGCATCGATATTCGAAAAGGTTTAGCACATATGGGAGAGCCTACACTTGAGTCCTAATAGATCACATTTTTATCAGATTTAAATATTTAAATCACATTCTCTCCCCTGATCAAAAATTTCAAACCTTTTGAGATTTAAGATCTCAATTGATTTAAATATGTTAGAAAATTTGGGAGAAAAATATGTCTGATTAAATACAAGCCAGATATTGGAACCTATTATATGCTCCACCTCCATTATGAGGGATTCTGTGTTAGTGTCAGTTTGAATGAATTTATAAATGATTTTGGAGTTTAACGAGAAACTCATAAAAATTCATAAACTGACCATAACTTGAGATTACCACCCTACTTATTGATTTACAAGGTGTCGCTGTTCCATAACAGATGATATTGACCTTAATGTTGGAATGATGAAACCATTCCATTCTCTTGATTAGTCGGTAGTCAACATCTATGAACCTTCCACTAAAGAAGCATTCGAGATTCCTGAAGATTCTTCAGATCTTTAACATTCTACCAAATATCTCGATGAACTGTTGATTGTTGTGGTGGAGGTGGTGGTGGTGGTAGTATTAATGTTGTTTCAGTTGTCGCTGTAAACTAGGGGGGGAAGGAACTATCACATTGCCAAGTTATCTGCACAATTCTATCAACAAAGATAGACAGACATGACCAGATGTATGATGCTAGATGAGAATTTTAGCCATGGTTGATTGGCATGCCATATTTGACTCAGGTGAGATTAAATCACAAGCGGTAGACTTAAATCATCATCAAACTGCTACCTCGTAGCAGTTTTCCTTCTCATATATTAATATTCATATTATAATCAAACCGCTATCAGGAAAGTTATCAAACCATTATTTAGCAAAAAATGACAAGCAGCTATCAAGAACATTCATAGCAAACTGCAATCAGGCATTTTCAAGCAAACAACTATCAATCACATGCAATTCAATCATATTTCAACTTTCAATTCAGGATCTTAGGGACCTAATTCCAACACAGAAAGTACAATCCTGAGCATAACACGAGTGCACAATCACTTAATCGACAACAATCAAACTGCAATCGACTAGCAAGAAATCAATCAACATTCAAAAATCATTCAATCAGATCATACAAATGCATGGGGATCATATTTGAACATCAAACTCGAATCATCTAATCCTAACAACCATATCCCAGCAATTCAGAGTTGGCAGATTTAGACCCTGGGATTTCAAACTTCTTGTACTTACGGTATTAAGTATTTAGGGTTAAATAAGATTAGCAAATGGCACAACTGGTCCTTGAAGTTAAGTACAGCTAGGGAACATTTAGCAAATTGCACATAAGTCCCTAATCTTTCTAACTAATGACACATTTGGCTCTTTGAGTTAGAATAAATTAACTCCCCCTCAAATTATAACCCTATTTAAATACAAAATTGTTTCTGTTTAAGTATAGGATGATTTAATACGCCCGTTTGATGTCATAAAATTTGAAAAACACTCTCCCCCTCAATCGATGACCCGTTTTCTATTGAAAGAGCTGTAGTCATTGATTGAGTGTCAAGTTTTTATGAGAAATCCAGATCTGATTGATTGTCAAACAACACTTTTACCACCGTGGTTAACACAAATAATTTTTTGAAGAATCATAGAATAAAAATTATTTGGTTAGAAAGAAGACTTCTCTTCTGTATCAAGAAATAATGCACTGAAGCGTACATTTGATCGACGGTGCACGGATATAAAGTAATCCATGCCCAAGAGAACTTAATCACCCGTTGTTAGGAACAATCGTCTTTTTGGCGACGAGCTTTCCTCATTTTGAAAACCGGGTTGCAGTCTGAAATAACTGCAAGCCATAAAGACATGTTTTGAAAAGTTTAAACTTCCGTTCGAGCTTCATTTAAAGACCCGTGTCATTATTGAATGACATTTCTAGGACCGTAAATGTTATCGATAAACGGAAGACATGTCTTGAAAAACTAATTTTTTTATATTTTCTGATTTTTATGGAGTTTTGTGGGTTTTATATTTTTGTATTTTATTTTTGATTTTTAATATGTACATATTTACATAGGATACTTGAAGCAAATCCGTTGCTCATCCTTATCATCCTGAAGACGTTTGAGTGTCTCTGGCTTCATACTCTTCATGCCAAGCCGCGGGAGAATGAATTCGAATCGTTCTCTACCCAGTGCCTTAGTGAATATATCTGCCAGTTGATACTCCGTCCTCACGAAATACAACTCAACCACTCCCTTCTCTACTTGTTCTTTAATGAAATGATGTCGGATGTCTATGTGTTTAGACCTGGAGTGTTGGACGTTGTTGCAGCATAGAGCTATGGCACTCTTGTTGTCACAATACAGAGGGATGTGATTGTATGCAAAGCCATAATCCGATAATTGAGACCGCATCCATAGAATTTAGGCACAACAACCAGACATTGCGATGTATTCATCCTCTGTAGACAAGATGGATGTGCTAGTTTGCTTCTTTTTTATTAACGAATTCAGTGCCATTGACAGCCCGCACGAACCGGACAGTTTTGTTGAGACCGACTTGAAGTTGTTTTAACAGATTGATTACAAAAATGGGAGTCTCATCCTTCGAACTCAAAAACTTCACACATGTAAACCTGGAGTATTCATCGACTATTACCAAAATGTATTTCTTCCCATTTATACTCTGCACTCTTAGCGGTTCGCATAAATCCATGTGAAAGGTGTGTAAAACTTCTGTAATGGTGTTAATCGTCTTGGGTTTGTGGGTAGGTTTCCTGCTCTTTCCAAGTTGGCATGTAGAACACAAATGATCCTTTTCAAACTTCAACCGAGGTAAACCTCTAACAAGATCTTTACGAGCTAGATCATTAAGGGTGCCAAAGTTTAAGTGATTCAGGCGACGATGCCATAACCAGGATTTGTTCTTGGAGGCTTTAGACAGTAAGCAAATGGGAGAGGACCTCATCATATCTTCAACATAAATGGTGTATAAGTTCATACCATGACTTCCTTTAATAAGGTCGACACCATCTAAGTCTCGGACGAAGCATGTGTGCTTTCTGAAGCAACTTCAAGATCTGAATCACAAAATTGATCGACAGAGAAAAGGTTGTGTCCAAGTCCTTCTACATAGTATACCCTGGAAGTTACACTGTCACCAATGACATAATCCCCATATCTTATAATTACACCAAAATGGTCATTTCCGAATCGAACAGTCCCAATAAACTTTTTCATGAAATTCCTGAGTCGTGAGCGATCTCCAGTCATATGTTTTGAGCAGCCTGAGTCCAAATACCAGAGAACGATCTGTACAACCTGCATTTGAACAAAAGCAAAAATGGAGATTTGGATACATTGGATCCCCAATTACAATTGGGGTCCGATTGGTTAGTGCACGCAAGATTATACGCTACAGGGGCAATAGTTTCTTGTGGATCAGCTAGCAAACAATCACTCTTAAGATCAGTAGACCTAACTAAAGGGCACTGTCTTCCTAACGGGAGAAGTCTACCAGTAGGCTTCCATTGTTTTGTAGGCAAGACCTTAGGTGGAGTATTCCTAGTTAAAGGCTACTGATCTCCTACAAGTAATAGTCTGCCAGTGGGTCGCCACTGATGGCCGATGGTGGTAAACAATTTCCCTGTGGCCTTCTAAACTTGCTTAACCCGCCATACTTTAGTAGCAGGGGATTGCTTCACAAACATCTCAGAACGCACAACACATTGATCATGATTAACAGAAATTAAGCATTTGTTACAAGTTTTGCAAGAAGCATTAGAATTCGAATTAATTACAGTACGCTTATAGCTAATACTAGAATCAACACGATTCTTTTGTTTCTCATTCGACTTATTCTTCCTAGAATGGGCTTCTACTTGTTTCAAGGCACTTTTAGCTGGCAAGGTCCTATCTTTCTTTGTATTGCTCCTAGGCTTTGACCTGCTAGCTGCTGAGGCACCATTTACTCTTGTAGAGGGAATTCCAGGAGCATTAGTCGAATGTATTTTCTGATGCTCAACTTGTGATGGTGTGTTATGAGTTGAGGTTTCACATGGTTCTATAAAAGTAACTTGCTTTTTCCTTAAGTGAATTGGTAGAGGCATTCTGTGTATCGCGAGGGCTAAAGTTTTTAAGACACGTGCCTATTACATATTCTAACAGCTCCTGAGAGTGTTTAGTGTAACGGCAAGCAGATGCAAGAGAGGTATCCAATGGTCTTTTCACCTTAGCTTCCTCTACTATTTCACGAAGGTTTTTTACATTTTCCTTGAGGTGTTTGATATAGTGTAGATGCACTTACCGATTCTTCTTGAGTTTAGGGGGAATTGGTTCAACATCTATAGGATATCTACAAGGAGCTAGCACTTTAGGTTTATTGTCAGGTATAGTGGCACATTTGGAATTATCTTTAAGTTGAGCCTTAAGGTTTTCAATTTCAGATAACAAAGAGTTGTTCTGGTCAGTGGTTTTGGCACGCGTTATCTTAATTGAATCATACAATTCCTTATAATGCTGCTTAACTTTTGCATTTTCTGCCCTAAAGAGTTCATTGAGATCATGAAGGGCATTGAGCTTTGCAGTTAAATCTTAGTTCTAAGAAACTAAGGCCTTAAGGTCAGGAGTGGGATTTGCATCACTATTTTTCTCTATTAAGCGAGAGATTTTCTCCTTTAATTCACGAATCGTATTGCCTCGACTTTGAATCTGTTCATTTAGTTTCCCAATCACAAACAGTGAATCAAATGAAGGAGCATCCGAAGACGTCACTGGTTTTTTGTTTCCAAAACGTTCTTTGAGATTTTGATACTTTAATTGTAAGTTAAAGTGTTCAACTTCAAGTTTGGAGAAATGTTTTATCATTGAGTCATGATCATCATTTTGAATCTTGTTTCTCAGATTAAAATTTTTTGATTCAAGGTCGGCAATACGTTTCTGAGCAATAGTGAAAGCATCATGCCTGTCAGAAAATCTAGACACATTTAATACAGAATCAGTTGCAGTATAAACACATCTTTGGACAAGCATTCAACAATTAAGTTCTCATTTGTAATGAGAAGGTTTTTTTGTTCAATCTCACCACTCAGTAAATCTATCTCATTCTGGTCCACCTCGGCTTTCAAATTTTCAAAAACGGCTTTCATTGCCCTAACTTCAGTGACAAGAGATTTTTGAATTCCTTCAAAATGTTCTTTGAGTATATTGAAAAATAGAATTACTTCGGTTAAGTAACACCGTTTTGTTTGTTCAAAACCCCTTTCCCCCTTAGTTATGCCCGTTGGTGTGATACGCTTTTTACAAGTTTTCTCAAAATCCCAAAATAGTTTAGTAATTACATATAGACCAATATTTACTTGACTTGTAGTTGGAAGCGTTCGAGGGACCAGATGGACTGGTGTATTGGGAGGATACACAGTCGCAAGTGGCAAGACAGGCAGGGGTGGGGCATTGGCCTTTAGTTCTTCGGCCTTTTGTTTTGCTAGATCTAAGGACCAAAATACTTGCTCAGGTGTCAGTTGAGTCTGAGGGGTGAATGTTGCCATAAAATTTTCTTTTGAGTAGTTAGGATGTGTAATGTTAACCCTCTTGTCCACACAGACAGAGTCATTCATTTTCACATGCAGTTTATTCCTCAGACAATGGAACAATTACCAGCACATGATGAGGCTTAAGAAGTTCATCACCATCATATAGTGCCGATTGGGCCTTTTTGGCCTGTCTGAGGTAAAAAGGGTTCTGGGCACCTAGTGCAGTTTTAGTCTTTTGGTCGTACACCTGAGTAGGATTTAACATCATGTGGACAGTTTGAATGGATTGATCTTGTGAGTGAAGCTTATTCTCCAGTTTATCGTTAAGGTGTTTCAGATTGGAAAAATCAGTCAGGAATTTGGACTCTTTCTGTTTAAGTTCTTGTTTCAAAGTCGTTACAGTTCCTTCAATTATTTTGTTGTTTTCCATAGTTGAATTAAGTTGCAACTTGACAGAATGAAGTTCCTTTTTAAGATTTTCTTCCGTTTTATTACGATTTTGAATAAGCATACGCATTTGATCATCCATTCGCTGTTCACGTTCAGTCAATTCAAACTTAGCACGTTGCTCATAAATGGCAACTTGTTCCTTATAGATCTTAAGTTCATTGGCTATCGGGTCATGAAGAACGAACACATCAATATCAGACGATACACATACATTATTTAGAGTGGAAGAGGCACAACTTGGTTCAACAAAAATATTATTGACCGACAAATATTGTTCATATGGAATAACATTGCTGTTACCTATATAGACACTAGTTGAGTAAATAACATTTGACTGTTGTATTTCATTATGAATCTCATGTTCGTCCTGATTAGTAACACTATGATCAATAGAATTTTCCAGAGTGTGTACCTCAGATAAGATTGATGCATTAGATGGACCAGCTTGTGGATTTGCTGACCCGGCTGAGGACAAATTGGCCATGAATATAGTCTGAGCAGTTGGTTCATCATCAACATCTGAATCAAAAGCGTCACATTCATCTGCTCGGAAAATATTGTCCTCATTCAGAGCTAAGTCTTGGACTGGTTGATTATCCACGTCTGCATCAAAGGTGTTTCCTTATTCACCAGCCAGAAAGAGTAGTTCTTCTTCATCCAAAACTACACCATTCTCTTAGGCTTGCATCAGCAACATTTTATCCTTGAAATAATCAGAATTCCATGGATGCTTCGGCTGAGTACAGTTCCTTGCAATATGTCCAACCCTGTTACAGTTATAACACTTGACTGGTTTTCCTTGACCTGCATTGGTATTCCCAGCTCTATTTTGTACCCCCCATTGCCTACAGCACCATTTCCCCGAGCAGCATACCTCTAATTCTGATTCTGATTCTGTCGCCCTTGAACATTCTGAACGACAACCCGACCATCTTGAATGGTTGCTTGATTTCGGGTGTTAGAAGAGGTTCGAAGTTGATTGTTCGTCTGAGGAAGTGTAGCTCTGAATGATTGGGCAAGAAGTGCCATTTGTTTGGTTAGGTTGTCAAGTATTTCATCAGTTTGGGTATATCCGAAATCAACTTGTGATGCTTCAGGGAATCCGAAATCAACTTGATGAGACTGGACATGTGATGATTCGGCATGAGGTTGGACCGTTGACACAAATGCAAGTTGATCATTTGTAGCAGGAGTGATTCTTTCAATAATCAGTCGATCTTGTGCAGCATGCTTCTCATGTTGTTTTAAGTATGCATACAGCTGTTCGTGATTTGTCTCTTTGAGACCTTTGTTGAGTTTAATGGCTGTCACGAACCTATCCCATTCAGGTGACATATTGTTCACAAACTTGGAGTCCAGTTGAATGTTAGGCTTTGTTATTCTGATATTCCTCATGTCGTTGACCAGCTTGTGAAAGCGAACATAGTACTCATTGATGTTTTCACCTGGAAGTATCTTGAACCTCTCAAACTCATCGTACAACTGAGATTATTTGTCTTCTTTTGTGAGCTCAGAACCTATAAGAAGCATTTTGACATTGTCCCAAATTGCTTTTGCTTCAATGTTGTGATTGATGAGCTTGTAGATATCTTTGGGTAATCCTTGAAGCACAATATTGGTGGCACGGACATCTGTATCGTATCGTTTCTTCTCCGTCTGAGATTCTCATATGTACAAGGCCTTTCTGGTCCAAGAAGGACACCTCCCTCAGGGGTAGTTCCGAGTGTATCCCTTGTGGTTCCAAGCTCAAATGGTCCTTGATCAATCGACTAAAGAATTTGAAATCCATTTTCCTTTCCCCTGCAGTACAATCGGATTCGTTATGACCACGATTCGTAATCAGTCCTATCGAGCATAAGAGGGTGGGTATCGAAACTGGTCGCTTGAATATCATCTGAATTACTAGACATGGTTGATTACTTGTATTATGATAAACTTTGGATCGGTACAATGATTAGTGATTGTATGTTAAAAGTGATGATTGTTTGTTGATTTAGGTGATATGTTGTTTGATTGTGATTTGGTTTGGTTGAAATAAGTTAACGTAATGAAGATAATGAAACTTAGGCAAAACGCAGTGAAGAAGCCTAGACAAAACGCAGTGAAGAAGCTTAGACAAAACGCAATGAAGAAGAAAATTTTGCCAGAGTTTCTTTCTACCAAAACGCAGTGATGGTCTTCAAAAGTAGACAAAACCAGGAATCTTAGAGGCAAAACGCAGGAAAGTCTTGAGACAAAACGCAAGATGTCTTGAAGCAAAACGCAGTCCAGGCTTTAGACAAAACGCAACCAAATATTGAAATGGGCAGAGTTTCTCCTAGGCAAAACGCAAGAAGGTCTTCAATTAAGCAAAACGCAGAAGCAAAACGCAGCACCAAATCGCAGAACCAAAACGCATAAGCAAAACGCAACACCTAATACGACAAAACGCAGTACTGTTGTACTTTACCTAAACGACAAAACGCAGTGTACTTTTTCTGACAAAACGCAACCAAGAATATGCCAGTGAGGCAAAACGCAGTCAAGAAAAATACGAACTTTTTCACCTAAAAACACCTAAAAATCACCCTTTTGAACGTTTTTGCTTGGTTTCTTTTGCACAACTTGATCCTAGAAGGTTATAACAACAATAAAAACACTAACTTTAACACCACAAACGTGAGAATCAAAGAGTGTCAAGAAAAAGACCATAAACCTTCAAAAACCAAACTTTTGATCTAAACTAACCAAGAAAACGCACACACAATCTATCTAATCATCCCATGGGCTCTGATACCAATTGTAGTATATTGGATATCATAACACAAGCATGGGAGATTGGGTTGGCCGATTTGTAGAGAGAGAAAGTGCTAGTTCTAGTGAGAGAAACACCTTATAGTGTGTGTATATTGAAATGAACAACCAACCCCTTCCCATGGCTAGAAAGGGGTATTTATACAAGTGTTTTGGTGCCCCTAAGTGGGCCATGAAGTGGGCTAACAAGTGGGTAAAGACCCGGCCCAACACCATAAGTCGTACGGTAACTAAACGATTAATACTAAGACTACGAGCTAACCTATGCTAGATATAACACGGGGTGACCGAGTCTTTTACATGGATTTTCATAATCCTATCAGAAACAAACACAATACAAACATCGTTAAGCCGAAACAACACACAACAAAACAATAGACCATGCACAATTTTTTTTAAACAACAAATTACCGCCTAAGTGGTCACGAAACCATCATAGCGATGCAAATACTATGAAAACTAAATGCATAAATCCCTACTAAAACACAGCAGCCGTGAAGCAAGCCTAATTTTCTCAGGGCATAAAATGAAATGGCATCATCTATACGCAACATACAACATTTTTCGCCTTAAGCAGATTCTCAATCATGACACATTCAACCTCCATCTTATTTTTTTCCATGAAACTAACATTGTCAAGCCCAAACAATAGATGGCCTGCAAATCTTTTTGACACCAAAAATTACGACATTACCCATGAAGCAAGAAAAATTTTGTTTTCGCATAAAATAAAACGACATCACTTATACACAACCCATAGACAATTAATGGCAGCCAAAAAAAATAAACATGAGCCATCAAGCAGCCATAAATTTCTTTTTGCATCAAATAAAATGCCATCAGCAATACACAACAAACAACATAATCTCAGCCATCAAAACCCACAGATAATCAACCAAAAAAAAGGCAAAACTATAACATTCAATAGACGAATTACATTTAAATCAACAAAAACCAAAAAAATACCACATGAAACAACTTTTACCTAAAAATCAACGACAACCACAAACCCTACCATCAAGAACCACACTTTTGACTAACCATTATCAAACATCAATCATAATTCGATGACCCAATCATCATCCCTAACAAAACCCTAAATCAATTCTATCTCTAAAGGGAAAACTTAAAAACAAACACAAAATCTTTATAGAAATAGGAGTAAATTGCATAAATCGTCCCAAAAGTTTGGCCAAATTGCATGTTTCGTCTCAAACGTCAAGAAAGTGTAAGGATCGTCCTTGTGGGAAACCTTTGTTGCAAGTATCGTCCCTGTGAGGAAACATTTGAGGAAACCTTTGGTGCAATTATCGTCCCTGCAGGGACGATACTTGCACCAAATGTTTCTCCACAGGGACGATCCTTGCACTTTCGTAATGTTTGAGATAAATCATGCAATTTGGTCAAACTTTAGGGACGATTTATGCAATTTACTCTAGAAATAAATAGTAATCAAGCAAATAAAAGAAAATGAAAGACTCACAGGTAACAAAACTTTGCTCAACCTTCCGTCTTTGCATCTCAATCTCTTCGTCAGTGTATGTGTGTGTGGAACTACCTCGATCTCCGTCGGTGAGTGTGGGTCGAAGCTTTTTTTTCCTATATGTCAGTTATATGCAAAACGACGTCGTTTAAGTTAATAGTGTCCCTACTACTCCCAAAACGACCACGTTTCATGATTAAACGACATCGTTTTGGGCCTTTCACTCACACCGAACCGGCCAAATACACAAAAATGATGTTGTGTTTTGAACTCATAAAAAACATTGTCGTTTGCTTAGTTATTGTATATAAGAGTAATGAGATAAACAAATACTGGTTGAATACTTGAATACGTTAAATACCTACCTATCTGGCTATACCATTTCATATATTGTACATGGTAGGTAATAAATAAATATCATCATTTTTAGCATTGCATTAATAAATAACGAGCAAAAGTCAGATAACATGCAGAATGATAGTTAAACGCACGTCGATATTGTAAAACCATAACTTAAACATTGAAATTTTTAACAAGATCAACCTTAATCCGTCCAATATGGTACAAAATGGTGCATGTTGTTTTCATACCATCTAATCATACAACAATAACAACATTTTTTGTAAAAATTTAATGCAACAACATAGACAACTAACTAAACAGAACAAGCAACTTGAGTTGGAACCCGATGTTGTTTATGTTGGGCCACAGACAAAGTCTTGTAGATCTCATATATTATCTTGTCATCGTATTCTTTATTCGATGGTCTCCCAAATCCTCACATTGTAAAACCGTCATTGTTTCTTGATCAAACGACCGATCGTATTACCTAGCTTCATCATAATCCGAACGTAAGCATCACGAGCTCGTGTATACCATTTCTTAGGCTTCAATTTGAGCCTAGGACTTATCCTAAGCCGAAAAAACTTTCTTTTTCTCTCTTTCCTCACTGTACCAACCCTCGCCTCCATGTCAATCATGGACATTGTACTGAGCCGAACGCTGTACCATTCTTGTCTTCCAATAGCATTTTACACCATTGTAGACTTTAGTACTCAAGCCTTCCATTTTGAAGATCTGTGGAAAATAGATAAGGGGTTTTTATAAATTTATGAAACTACATATTTAATGAGGAAGATTGGTGTTGAAACCTTACCTACAATTCTTGCTGATTTATTAAATGACATGTTTCATCACACCCATGGATCCCAGCTACTTTGACCTTTTGTTTAATAGCACTCACACCTAATTAATAATAGGGTACCCCTATTGGGTACCTCAGCACTACACTGAACACACTAAATAGTGTTAAAAGAGGTACAAAATATTCCTTTGAATCCCTTTTTTTACTTGTCAACGTAGTTTTTTATCATTTTCTGTTTCTGTAAATTGACATTTCAATTCTTTGACCAGTAAACTTATATTTTTCATTCCGTTTTTTACGTGGTCACAGTTATTAATTACATACTACAAATTAATAAAGAATACAAAAAAAATCAAATACAAAAAAAAACGCAAAAACCGGAGGAAGATAACAAATAAGTGTTTCAGGGTACATATAACATAAAGCCTTAAGTATATCCAAATCATTGACTTTTCGTTAGTTATCCATTTATAAATCATTACTCCTATCACTTCATCTTTTTACCAACCATATATACTTACTAGCTATATAATTAGTAGCAGCCCAATAAATAGTATTTATACATTACTCATTGCATAGCTACTATACAATTAAATCATACATTGATTAATTTCTTTTTGGTTCTTTTTCTGTATTTCTTCTAACAAAAGTATAACTATCTCAAATAGCTCACCAAATTACTATGCATGGCTACACTCACATTATTTAATTACAAAGTTATTAACACAAAAATAAAAAGTTGATAATAAAAATGTGAATACTCACCGAATAGTTTTGTTTTGTACGAGTAAAAATTTGATTTATATGGCCCATCAAAAGTAAACGAAAGACTTTATTAAATTATGTTGGCTGACTAAGCCCATTTTGTCAATCCTGAAAGGCCGATCTAAATAAAAAAATCAACTATAAAACTTAAGGAAGGTGATTCGCACATTATTAAAACTAGTTTTAAGCCCGTGCATTCACGGAGTTTAAACATTATGTTTTTTTTTTAAATATATATAATTTTTATTTTTAAAAGCATCAAGTTGAATTATCAAAAACGTCAATATTCATAGAATATAGAAAACTAAAAAAACTCAAATAATTATTATGTTTTGTGCATATAATATGTTTTGGTCAAACAAAGATTTACCGATTGTAAATCTTCAATACATATAAAAATGTAAAAAAAAGTTTTACTCATTTTTTTCGTCACCAACATTTTTTTAAGATATAAAAGTGGCCTAAATTGTTATATATGATTTATAGGCATACACACATGTCAATGGAATAAAAACTATTTGAAAAATTTTAATGTTAGAATTTTAGTACATTTTAAACTAAAAGAAAAAAATGCAATTTTTTCGAACCTATCAATTAATAGCTAAAAAACAATTTTTCTTTATTTATGATATTTTATGTGATTTGGTGTCTTTCTATTTGATTTTACAATATAATTTCAGGCCGCTAATCAAAAGTCACCAAAAAGTTTTTGGGTAGATTTGTGATGTGATTATATACTGTTAACTATTTGTTTGGAAGTAAAAAATTGTTTACGTTTATTGTATTTTAAAATATAAAGTCTAGAGGAATAATGTTTAAGGGGTTATTTGTTTATTTTTTAAAGTTTTAATAAAATTTGTAAATTTATAAATTTACACTTAACTCTATACAATTTATTTAAAATTAAAAACCACTAAAGTTTTATTAATTACCTCCTTTTTTTTCAAGTTTTTTTTTTCACAAATTTGACAAATATATTTTTATGTGTTTTTTTTCTCATCATAATTCTCCACGAAAAAAAATTCAATTTTGACCAAATTGATTTAATTTTGACTTTTTATTGACCAATCAGATCGCACGATTTTGCCTACGTGGCAAATTCAAGCGTTCTGATTTGTCCAATTTTAAAATTCATAAGATTCAATTTGATAGAAAACTCCGAAATGATGTAATTCTTTTATTATATAAAAGATTGTGCGGGTTTTTTATTTCCGTGTATTATAACCCGATCACTTGGGAAGTAGATATATCAAACTTTTTTTGAGCAAGATGATCCGCAATGAGACGCTAATCGTCTGCCTTAATCTAAAAGGCATAATGCATATGTGAAAGCTTAGGATTCTGCTATTTCTTTGAATTTGTATCGACACTTGTAAGACCAAACCTTTTATTCTTCACGAGTTGCAAGTCCAAAATGATAAACTCCCAAAAAATGTTCTTCATTTTGCACAAACCTTCTCTGACAATCAATTTTCACCTTGTTTAATTTTACACAAGTTGAGGTGGTTTTCCAATCACCTATCTACATAACTCGATCTCTTTAAACAATTCCTTTTTATTTGATATAACACGTTATTAAGATCATTGGAATAATTATATCTTTTACTAATATTCTGTAATAAATTTAAACCTTTTGCGAGTTTAAACCTTTTCCAACTCGATCCTTCTAAGTTCTATTATTCATATATTGAATTCATATATTGAGAAAGTTCGTCTAAACCAAAAAAGAATTAAATGATATATAATGAAGTCAAAAACACATTTGCTAAATCAGTCTCTTTTTTCTTCCTTAATTGTGATCTCATGTGAATTTGCACAATTGCAATATATCATCATTACTTACCATGCGTATGACTTCTAAAATATTTATGATTTTCATGTATTTTTTTCTAGAAAAGGCATCAAAACTTACAGTATATAACCGCACAAAATAATAAACAAAGGATACTACAGTACATAAATAAAAAAAATAAAAAAAGATTAAGAAGACACAATCTCATAAGAATAGGAAGGACATGCTGTTAAGCTCAATCACATCGACCAAGGTGGCTATTACTTTAATCTTTACATATGGTATAACCATTTCAAAATGTATCGAACTTACATGTTACCTTTTTCTGTGTATCGATTTTATTTGGGTTTTGCTAAACTCTGCCCACCGGGTAGAGGTTAAAGTGTGTATTTAATACACACAAACTTTCCTAATTAACCAGAAAATGCATTAAATACTCATTCAAATATAGTAATTTATAAGTTTATTTAATGCGTATTCAATGCATTTTCTTGTTAATTAAAAAAGTTTGTGTATATTAAATACACTTTAACCTCTACCCAATGAGCAGAGTTTAGCAAAACCAATTTTCTTTTTACTAATAAATGTACAACACAAGGAATAGACAACAACAAAAAAATATAACACGTTTTTATTGAGCTTCATGTTTCTTTACTGTTTTGGCAATTGATTATATAGTGCGTGTGTTGTCATTTGTAAACAAGTCAATCCTCCTACTTGAAATACTCGTTTGCTAAAAGATGAATGGTTGATGCATTAAACAATGAATTTAAAGGTTTTAACAAGACGAAGTTACATTGAGTTAAACTATTTGCAGTCTTTATCTATTTTACTTTAGCTCTCGTTTTTATGAATGTATTTAGTTAAACTGTGTGGTAATATGAAGGGAGAAAATGTCAAATAGTAACCAAGTTTTTATTTCAATTTAATCACTCTAACTTAATTTTGATTGACCATTAAAAGTTTTTTTTTTTTTGAACAGCAATTTTATTAGAAACAACTAGCAAGACGCTAGAATTACAAAGAAAGGAGGTGAGAGTGTTGAATCCAACTAACCCAACTCAAAGTTTTTTTTCCTCTAGCAACATACCAATTAAAAGAACGAAAAACAATGTCATCAAAAATAAAACTTTTACGAGGTTTGGAGCTCGCAAAAAGAAGTTGATTCCTATAGGACCAAATGCTCCACCAATAAACATAGAACACGCCTTCTAACACGCCTTTTAACTTAGAGCCGAGCCGGATAGACTTGAACCACAAGAGCCAACCATCATAATTATCAAAATCGTATAGAACCAGATCCCACCAACGACAAATGAGCTTCAAAACCTCTTTAGCTACCTGACAACCGAAAAACAAATGAGAGGACGACTCGGAATCATTGTTACACACCGGACATTCCACGGAGGGGACGAAGATATTCCTGCTCATCAGATTTAAACGAGTAGGGATACGATCTTGAACAAGCTTCCAAACGAAGACATTAACCTTAATCGGGATGCTTTTAACCCATCGTGTAGGAATATTCTCCTTGGGGAGGAAAGTCTCGTCTAGAACCGATCTCACATCCTTAACTTGAAAAACTCCTTCGCCATTTAAATCCCAAAAGCACCTATCCTCCATGTTCGAAAGAGAAACCGAATCAAGAAGATTCGTAAGCTGCTCAAGCTGCTGAGCTTCAGGACCCCCCCGAGTCTGGCGACGAAAAGAAGCTGTGAAAGGAGCATTGAGCTTATCTGCAACTGAGCAATCTTTATTGACTTCTAAAGCGAATAGACGGGGAAAAGAAAGCTTAAGCTGATTATCTCCAATCCAAAGGTCATTCCAAAAGCTGGTACGCAAACCGTTACCCACCCGAATTTTACAATGAGATACAAGATTAATACCTTTATCGTTGAGGGCTTTGACTTCTTTGATAATAGTACCCCAAGGAGAATTGTAAGCAGCAGAAATGGGATGAGAGCTTGAACCATGAACCGCAGCAATAACACGAGACCATAAAGAGTTGTCATGAGAAAGAAAACGCCAAACCCATTTGAAGATAAGAGCCCGGTTGAGAGCGAAAAGACTAGATACACCTAAACCGCCAAATTTCTTAGAAGCAAGAACCTTGGTCCATTTGATCCAAGCGATTTTTCTATCGCCATCTTTAACTCCGTAAAAGAAATCCCTACGAAGCCTTTCCATGTGGTTAAGAACCAGTTTAGGGACCTTATAAATCGACATGTTGTAGATAGGGGTGGAGCCAAGGACCGATTTTAGGAGAGTTAGACGACCACCTATGGAAAGAGTATTAAGTTTCCATTTAGACAATCTCTTAATCATTTTGGCAATAGTCTCGTCCCAAGCCTTGAGATTAGCCATATTATCGCCAACTAATATTCCCAAATATCTAAAGGGAGTTTTCATAGTAGAACATCCAATGAACTTAGCCGCCTCAATAATATGATTATCGCAAATACCAACACCAAGAAGTTGACTTTTCTGAAAATTAATTGTCATGCCGGAAAGAATAGAAAAGCAACGAAGAATATGCATGATACCCTTAAGGTTATCTTGAGACCATTCGCCGATAAACACAGCATCATCAGCGTAGAACAAATGTGACAAAGTGAGAGAGGAGTCGAACTTGTAACCTTTAAAAGTACCAGCTTCAACAGCCCGATTGAAAGACAAATGAAAAGCTTCCATGATGAGTAAGAATAGAAAAGGAGCTATAGGATCCCTTTGTTTTAAGCCACGAAACAAATGAAACTCGGTAGTCGGACTCCCGTTAACAAGAATAGAAGACTTACCAGACTTTAAGCTTTTGATGGCAATTTGCCAAATTTATAGTATAAAAATAGTAAAATATATATTTCTAAGAACATCCACTATGGTGACCTTTTAAAAGGTCTAATCATTTATAAAATCATTAATTTGCAAAGCTTTTGATTTTATAAACCTTGTTGCACTATGGATAAACCTTTTCTAGTTTATAAAATAGTTAATAATTACACATACATTAAATTATGAAAAGGTCCAAGATCTTAGACCTCTTCTTCATTCCACATGGACATAAAACATTAACTCACTATGGTTAAAAACAAGGTATAAAAATTTTCATGTGTTTTAAAACTTTTCTTGAAATGACCATAGTGGATGCCCTAAGAAACTTTAAACTTAAGCTGATTTTATACTGAATAGGATATTGTTTTAACAATAAAAATAAAATATTAGT